>OMKZ01052194.1:0-21177 GCA_900302535.1 Neoniphon sammara | reverse complement strand
AACCAAAGCTGAAGCGAGACCATGCACTCACATTACACTTCTATCAGCGTTTTTTGGAAACACCTCGTGCCGAAACTTCATTGAGTAGAATGTATTTTTTTCATTTTACTAGTAGAATACATCAGGCTAATTATTTTTGCAATATATTTGAAATGTATCTAATTTCAGTAATATTACGGCATACTTAACTAAGACTGTCATTGTGTAGATCTTTTTCATAAACGACTTTTAACGTCTTCTAGGAGCCATTTGATGACTTAAACCTGTGGTGTTTGAACGACCGAGTTGGCAAAGGTTTTGGTATACAACTGTCCTCTGTGTAATGTATTAAAGGACTGTATTTTCTTGCCATAATATCAATGAACGGTATGTAGAGAAGATTTTGGCCTATTTAATTTATACAAAATTACGTAATTATACCCACAAAATTAATAGTTAATATTAGCTTCGTACTTGTTGAGGACATCGCCTCTCATTCATTTTGACCCGAGTTATACATCTTCCTCTCTAAATTCTCTTTGTGTAAACTTCCTGGATGGGCTGCTGTTGCTGGCAAGCCAGCTAGCTATCTAGCTAGCTAGCGTCTGTTTGGATTTTAAATTATTGGACCAAGTAACTAACTAAAATCAGATGACAGTACATTACATACATTAGCTAGTACATTAGCTTGGTCATCTAAGTGTCTTTAGACATTAATCTCTTTACGTACCAGTGGGGCCTTAAATGTAGTGGGAGTGTTACAGGTTAGTGACAGTTACCAGTGGTACAACAAGTTTACCAGCAATCATGATGGCGTCTAGTTACAACGCTAAAGATGAGGATGGGCACATTACTGTCTCCGGGCCTGGCGGAGGGACCCTGAAGAACAAGAAGCCAGATAACACTGCCTTCAAACAGCAGAGGCTACCCGCATGGCAGCCCATCCTCACAGCTGGCACCGTTCTCCCTGCCTTTTTCATCATTGGGCTGATATTCATCCCCATCGGCATCGGCCTATACGTAACATCAAACAACATCAAGGAGTTCGAGGTAATGTTATCATGACATGACAGTCCCAAAATTATCTTTTCTGAACGATAGGGTTCCGCTTTATTGTTCGGCATATATATAATCCGTCAAACAACTGTTTCCTCAGTAAAATCTTTACTTCAATAATTGGTTCGCCTGGTAACTGCCGCAGCCTTCTTCCGCTCAAGTGACGTTACACCGTGGCTGGCAGTACAGTGTGATCCAACAATTAAAATTCACGTACGAGTTTTTTGATGGATCAGATGTATGCCGAAGTTATCACAGAAATGTTTGGGTTCATATAAACCTTTATTTCGTGTTGTATCGCATATGTACGTGTGCCGACAGTAAGGGAAACATTAAACTGACGCATTTTTGAATGGACTTTGGCGTGAAAAGAAATATATTCTTTCCGGGAAACGGAAGAGGCTTTTGACAGGCGTGTGTACCTCACTGCTTAGAGTACTCCTGTGTACACATGCAGGTTAAAGTGTATCATTGTGTTGGGCAGCCAGTCATGTCTGGAACTATCTGACCTTGTCACAGATCGACTACACTGGAGTTGACATGTCCAGTCCCTGCTTCAATTGCTCCCAGAACTACAGCTGGAACAGCACAAAGCCTTGTACCTGCACATTACCCTTCTACCTGGATCAGCCATTTGAAGTAATAAAAACGTTGTTACATGATACAATCACACTTGATATACATATTCACATTTGACTGTATGGTATTAATACTGTTTTATATCAATCAACAGAGCAATGTCTTTGTGTATTACGGCCTGTCCAACTTCTACCAAAACCACCGGCGTTATGTCAAGTCGAGAGATGACAGCCAGCTGAATGGAGACCTTGGTTCCCTCATGGTATGTGCTACTGGAACAGAAGTTCTCTGTAACAGCAGACTCAGCACACACAGTCTCATTGACACTGAGTTATCACTGTGCTAAAGTGTAATACTGCAGCAGGCAACTCTGCATGTTGGCAACTTTCCATGTTGAATTTGTGATTCAGTCGATTCAAAGCATTTCATATTGACTTAAGGCTGAAGTCAGAGAGATTCACTCTATTAATTTATTTCTACAGATCAATGCAGTTAATCTACCATAATTAATAATTGATGCATCAATGCAGCGAATGAATCATTACACCCATAACACCAAAGAGACGAGGGAGTGAGCGATCTGATGTTGATGAGTCCAGCATGGAGATGCGCCTGCTGCTGTTTTGGACTTTGTTCTTTCATTCTGAGTTGTCTCTTTCTGTGGGTGGAGAGGTGTTAATACTCGACACCAGAATTTCCTTTGGGCAAATCGGGCAAATTAGAGGAGCCTCAGGTTTTGGGAGTGAGAGCCTCTTCTCTGTCGCGGTCCAGCTCTGTGATATAGGCTGAAAAGACGGGTGTATTCTTACAAAAATCTTGCATAGTGCAGCTTAAAGCACTGCAAAACTGCTTCCTCCTTACCAAGTAATTTAGCCTCCTCTTCAGTGATAAAATCTTGCTTTTCTCTCTTTTTCAGTGGGATGAGATAATCCCACTTGTTTCTAATTGCTGATCAGCTTGTTTCCAGAATTTTCTTGAATCAAGTGTCATTGTCTTGATCCTAGTGGGCTGATCTGCCTTATTCTGCCTTGTTTCAACAGATTTATACTTGTTCTCAGAAAAAATCCTGAAACAAGTGAAGCTGCATTGGAAACAAGTGGGATTATCTCATTCCATTGGTAGATTGTGTTTTAATTGTTTGAAGAAACTCACGATTTTAAAACTGAATATGAAACTAAATGGCTTGTTAAGATGAGTATTTTTTTATTTTTATTTATTTATTTTGCAGTGAGTGATAGTGAAATGTTTTGTCGTTGTCATGACTCGCTCAGGTGAAAAGATGTGGCTTCCTCGCATGTTTCTGCCTCTCTAGTCTCCCCCTCTCTCTATTCCTGATCCTTCACAGAGCCCCAGTAAGGAGTGCGAGCCGTACGCACGCCATGAAAACAAGCCGATTGCACCGTGTGGAGCCATCGCCAACAGCATGTTCAACGGTCAGACAGTTTCCTGCTGTGTAGACTAGACAGATGTTAGTCTTTTGACGGGATGGGACAAATGAATCTGGGGATTAGCTACATTTTATTCTGCTGTTGTAGTCACAACTGAGACGGCTCGACCATTTCAATTTCAATTTTATTTTATCTTCACTTTGTAAAGACAACATTTTTAACTCGTTTACATTCTGTCCAGCCGATGTCGTTCCTAGAAAGATTGTGTTAAGCTTATCTTTCCATCCCTCGTCAGATGATTGAAGAGTGTTTTGTAATCATATTCTCTCCTCTGGCAGACACGTTGGAGCTCTTTTACATCGACCCCAACGGCACAAAGGTCCAGATCCCCCTGACAAAGAGGGGCATCGCCTGGTGGACGGACAAGCACGTGAAATTCAGGAACCCGGGAGGAAACAGCCCAAACCTCACGGCTGTTTTCCAAGGTGGCAATTGCTTCATTTGCAGAGTTGATTGCATTTTCCTGGAATATGTTTTATGTCAGAGATACATGCCAAAAGCTTGCATAGTAGCACAATAAATCCTTGAATTAGACAGATAAATTAGTTTGCCGTTGCCGAGATTCACTGCAAAAATCATCTTCTTAAAAAGTCATTCAGTCTTAAAACAAGGTAAAAAAAATATATATGCTAGTGGGATGAGATAATCCCACTTGTTTCCAATGCAGTTTCACTTGTTTCAGGAATTTTTCTCTTCTATTCTTGTTTTGGAACAAGTTTAAATATGTTGAAATATCTCATCCCACTGGCAGATTTTTGACCTTGTGTAAAGAAAAACACTGAATGCGAGACTAAATAACTTGCTAACTTGGACATTTTTGCAGTGTTAACAGACTACACGGTGCAATCTACAGATATTTACCCATGATTCAGTGGGCTGTGAGCAGAGAGATGATGGAAATTGTGGACCACTTTGACTTCAGTGGAGCTGTTCTTACTCTGACTTATCTAATCCAGGCACGACTAAGCCGGTCAACTGGCGCAAGCCCGTCTACGAACTGGACACTGACCCGGAGAATAACGGCTTCATCAACGAGGATTTCATCGTGTGGATGCGAACCGCTGCCCTGCCGACCTTCCGCAAGCTCTACCGCATCATCCAGAAGAAGAACAACATGGTTCCAACTCTGCCCCGAGGAAACTACACCCTGGAGGTCGTCTACAGTATCCTTTTCACTGAAGCTTTCGACATGATGCTGCACCATACTGTACCAGTGCTATTTATTGTCCCTGGGGAAATGCAGTTTTCAAATGAAAGCAGAGAAAATAGAGCAAAAATCTGGCTTGCTTATCTCAACAGTGATGAATGCGTACTGGGTTCAGACTCTTGAACACAGTTAATAAAACCATCGCAATGTCTGCACTCACGAAATGTGCAAAAAAATCTTCAATTTAACAAATCATTTAGCGTCATATTTGGTCTTAAAATCCAAGTGGAAAAAATCTACTAGTGGGATGAGATAATCCCACTTGTTTCACTTGTCCCACGAATTTTTCTGGGAGCAAGTATAAATCTGTTGAAACAAGGCAGAATAAGGCAGATCAGCCCACTAGGATCAAGACAATGACACTTGATTCAAGAAAATTATGGAAACAAGTTGATTAGCATTGGAAACAAGTGGGATTATCTGATCCCACTGACAGATTTTTGACCCTGTTTGAAGAAAAACAAGATTTGAACACTGAAGATGAGACTGAATGACTTGTTCTTTTTGCAGTGTATTTAATATTTTAAGTACTGCAACACGTTTCTTTCTCTGCTGCAGTAGAAACAACTTTGAAGATAGTTCACTGTGTTTTGAGGTGATATCTCCACTGTAACCGAAGCTGTCAGCTGTTTTCATCCTTGATGATCTGAACCCAGATTACCCGGTTGGCAGCTTCGAGGGCCGGAAGCGCATGATCCTGAGCACCATTTCCTGGATGGGAGGCAAGAACCCGTTCCTGGGCATCGCCTACATCACTGTGGGCTCCATCTGCTTCTTCCTGGGTGTTGTTCTGCTGATCATCCACCACAAGTATGGCAACCGCAACAACAACGCCGACATCCCCAATTAAGACACTCGCCGCATTCAAGCTCGCCTCTGCTGCAGCCGCACAGCATCCACTGGCCGCAGGGGCTGATGGGTATCAAAATTCAACAGCCGCTAGCACTTTGAGGGTTTAAATCATCTCTAGACCGTGGGCGGTTACTTGCCAAAGTGACTGGTTAAAGCCAAACTTACCACCCACAGTCAACGTTCATCATAATGTCCCAATCTGCCAAGTAGCTGGAAGTCCGACTGATAGCCTGATCAATTGGCCTTATTGTAAATAAAATAGATTCACTGGGTTCCTGTGCCGGCCTGTGAAGTCGCACAAAGTATTGGTAATTAAATTTTAAAAAGTTACGGGAAAAGTTTGGGAATTAGACAAAAACTCTGCACATTTTATGTTGTAATGCTCACTGTCAACCAGAACCTTCAAATCCAGTAAAGACATTAAAGGAACAGTTCACAAAAAAGATATTTCCTGCTGAACAACACTCACAGCACCTCCAATTCATACTCGTTGGGAGCGAATAGATAAAGTTTGCCACCGTTCTTTGGCAGGAAATAGTTCCCCAAGAACCTCTCTTGTATCTTGTATCTGTGTCGTTGATTTTGGGAAGAGCAGTTGCTGTTGAGTTTTTCACATGTATTATTATTATTGTTATTGTTTTGATAATTTAAGCTCCACAAAACAAAACAAAACCCATCCATCCACACTGTTTCGGAAGGGAGACAGACTGGAAACCTCACCAAATCACACACAAATGATCTGGATGGATAGATTGCAGTAGGGGCAAGTGGGATAATATGTTTTTTTTTTTGTTTGTTTTGTATTTTGGGTGAACTTTATTTTAAAATCTGGACTTTTTAAATGGGAAAATTGGTGGAAGTTTCCAGATCTGCCTAGGATTTACCAGTTATGACGTCTGGCGAGCGGCTGCAGTAAAGATGAACTGGAATGTTTCTGTTGTTGGCGGTGAGTTGCATGCTGGGTAGAAGATATTTGGATATGATCAGCAAGCTGTTAAATCAGCTCATCCTTGTGCCTCGCTTTGTATATATGCTTTAAAAAAATGGATTTATATTTTAAAGCTGTTGCTGAGTTGTAGCACTGTAAAATGTGCTGAGCATGTTTTGGAGAACAAAAATGAGAGTTTGGGAGCTGTATTAGCATGTTTTTTATTATGTATTTATTTTATAGTTTTGAGACAGGATTTTGTTTTGTTTTGTTTCACGCATTCTGCAGCCAGTATTTGCCTACAAAACCTCAAGGTTTTAAGATATAAAGTTGGTTTTAAGGCTTTCGTTTAGGTTTGCGTAACTTGAAACTATATGCAATTTTAAGCTGTCTAATTAAATCCAGATGAAAAGATTATATAGCATTGTTGCTTTATTCATTGTGGTTTACACTGATGATGAATATAAGCACGATATTAAAATATCTTCATCCATATGCTTTTGGATTAATAGTGCAATATGGTCCATTACATGTGTTACAATGTATGTGTTTTTGTCACACAGTTTATCTCTGGTTGGTTTCTGGTTTACACTGCAGAGAGTTCATTTTAAGTGCATAAGTAATTTTCTCTTAACTTCTACCTGATGTTAACTGTCTGCCTTCACTGTCATTTGTTTCTTTGTGTGTCCCTAATGTACCCTTGTACCTACATTCAGCCATTTCAGCTGTGTAGCAGCTCAGGTGGTAGGTCTGACCACAGCATTTTTGTTATATCTATGTTGTATGTTAAAATGTGTCTAAAAAGTTTTTTTTAAATTTATTTTCCTTTAATGCAATCACTTAAGTTTACTTATTATTACTAAATGGCAATTTAGAATTGCACTCGATGTTGCATTTCTTTTGATAATCCACCTGCATCATTGCTTAAGAGAATATTTGTCACCTGAAAATAAAACTGATTGTCTGTCTACTATGGCTGTTTTTTCTCGTATTTTCTCATATTATCATATTTGGGAAAATGCTGCTTATGATGAAATTAATATCCGTGTTGGTCCAGTATGTGTAGCAGCGCATAGGCTTTGCCAATACTTGGAAAAAGAAAGAAAGAAGCAGTTGCCATGGTAATGTACCCAGATGAACAGATTGTGAATACGGGATATTTCTGAACAAAAGTTTCTGCATGTGTCAGACACAGGCATCATAATTCAATTCTAAATCAGTATTACTAAATGTTTTCATAAGGGTCACTGGGATAAAATGCCATTAAACGTGTCAGAGGCCTATTGGTAAAGTTGTATGCTGACCAGCAGGGGGCAGGGAAGCACCTGAGCTGAAGCTTGTCTGCTGAAAATCAACGTGAAAAGAAGAAGAAGAAGAGGCGGAGGAAGAAGAAGAAGAAGAAGAAGGCGGAAGTGCAGTTTTCCGGTGTCCTTGTGTTGTGGTTCCACGGACAGCGAGGATGTACAGACATATACTTGTAAGATAAGCTGCTACTTCATATTTATGTCAGGCTTTCTGTGAGTGTACATATCCGTTTTGACTTCTGCTACAGGAATGAGCCGTTGCAAACCGTTAACTAGGGGTCAAATGCAGGGTGTCGCTCCACTGATAGCCTGTTAAATAGCATTAGCTTGGATTTCATGCTAGCTGTACTAGATTATCAACGCGTCTACCTAGCTATCTGCCATTGAATTTAGTTAAAGGACTTCGCCGATTCTATATTTTGTGTTTAACCTATTTTTTTCTTTTTCCTGCTGTTTGCCAGGCGCTCCAGCAGGTGTCGCGGCGGACCATCGCCAGCACTGCCCGCCGCCAAGTTGAAAACAAAGTCCCAGAGAAGCAGAAGGTGTTTCAGGTAAACAGCACTGAACACGTCGGGGTTGGAGATAAAATAGCCCCGGTTCACCCACAAGAGGATGCCGTTATACTGCGTTACGTATCATTTTGCATAGCCGAGATACTGAGCCTGACCTACATTGCACATCAGTGGGGGTTTTGACCTTGAGAATAAGTCAGGGGGGTGTTGTGGCAAAATGAGGACTAGTTGAAATTATCTGTAATTTCAGATAGATAATGTAATAATTTAGCGACTCTTTCAGTGGTTAATTTCACTTTCACAACTAGTGTCTTCCCATGAACAGGGTCGCCAGCTTCCGGATTTTAACACACAAATATCACAAAGCAGAAATGTTCTCATATGTTGGTCCCTGGGTTAAAATGTCTTAAAATGCGATCTGTGTGGCCTTCAAGTGTGACCATTTGAAAGTCCTTATCATGACACAGTATAAGAACCTCTTTATTACATGGCCGTAACACATGCTGAATGGTCCTCCTTGCTATTTCTTTAGCACCGGATGAAGCCTGAACCTCAGTTACTGTCATTGTGGCTTCCAAGATAAGTAAGCTGACATTTGACAGCATCTAACCAGGTGGATTACTAATTATGCATGTTGTGTTTGATGCAGAGTGAATTAACTCTGAAGCACTTGATTAAGCCAGTGATTGAAAAGAACTTGATACCTTTATCAGTGGTAAATCTTTTTTTTTTTTTTTTTTTGCAGTAGTTGATAGTGTGAGTAGATGGTGACCAGTTCACCTTTTCAGATGGTATTTTTAAAATGGAGTACCTTTGTATGATTGGTTACTTGGTAAATTGGCATGTAGACTAGACACACGAGTCTTGTGTCTGGTTTTACTCTCCCATCCTGGTGGTGGCTGCTGAAATATGCTTTTTTCTTAATCAAAAAGAAGACTTGCAGTGACGGAATCCTGCATGTATGTTGTAGCCTGTGAGAGACTATGCCGACTTTTTGGGAAATTAGCCCACTGCTAAACTTAGTGATGAGAGGTTTGGTAGCAAAAAAAAGCAGCTCTGGACAGTAAAAGATCTAGATCATAGATGGGACAGTGCTAATTATCTACAGGGAACTTAATGTATCATATGCTGAGGTCACAGGACATTAATATTAGACACAAGACATGATTTTGGTGACACTCCTGTTGGAACGTGTGAAAGGCAAGTGTGACCAATGAGCCAATTTCCCAAAATGTAAGTGTAGTCGATTTAAAGGAACAGGCTGCTGTGAGCTCAGTATTATTATGATGACAGAAGTTTGGATTTAATACTAACACAATGTTTAATATCTAAAAAATCAATACAATTTCACTACCACAACAAACCAAAAACCCATTAAGAAATGTCACAAAACAACCTCTGTGCATCGTTTTAACTGAAAGCACCACAAATTAAACATTAGCATCATCAAATAAATTGAATTAAGAAATGTTGAGCTCTACAGTGAGAACAAATAAAATATGTTGTCATAGAAATCACCGAAATGCTTTTCTAAGTTACTGCATTCCCACACTGACTTGGACAGCTTTGTGGCAGCTTTTCCACAGAGGCTTGATATCGGTAAATAGTTGATCTTTCTCGGCTCTGAAAGTGAAACAGATCCATATTTGTTCACCAGTTTGTCAGCCAGTTTAGGTGGACTGGGATCCAGTTCAAGATGTGCTGCATTGTTTGGACCCTGCTGAATGTTTCCAGCCGTTTGACTGATGCATGAGTTTGAAAAAAATTAAGGTCCGAATAGTTTTGAAAATTAATGGCCAGCCTCCAAAGTACTTGATTTCTTTTTTGCGCCCAGTTTCATCAGGATGCCTCACTTTTCATTGTCCCAGCGTCAGCACGTCACTTCTCGATGAAAACCCCATAATGGATACCTTGCAGTTTTGAAATGAAGGATTTCAGGATTTGCTTGACTTGACAAGATCCTGAGTGATGATGTTTGATTCTGACCGGCTGCCTCATGTCTCAACTCAAAACATACCAGCTTTGAGTCTGTGAATTTGATCTAAGAGGACCTTGAAAGTCATTGAAATGCCTTGGAATTTGAGGTCCAAATCTGTGTGAAAAGGTCTTATTTTATCAATCAAACGCCTGCTGTTCTTTCTGCTGAACTTGGCACAAAGTAGACT
Source organism: Neoniphon sammara (assembly GCA_900302535.1). NCBI lineage: Eukaryota > Metazoa > Chordata > Actinopteri > Holocentriformes > Holocentridae > Neoniphon > Neoniphon sammara. Next base: position 11,147 of record OMKZ01052194.1, on the reverse strand, counting down.
TGAGCTCTGCTTTTGGGGTTTCCTCACTGGTGATGCTCACTTTCCCACAACCCTCCACAAAATTCCCAAGCCTGTTGTCATTCAAATGAACAGGGAGAGTCAGCACGCCTGCCAGTTTTTACTGCTCAGTGGACATTCATGCAGCCTGCAGCTCTGTTGATGCAGTCCTGTTTCTTTTTACATATTCCAGTTTTTGTGCATAGACCCTCTGGAAGAGGCATGGAGAAACAACAAATTTGGTGAAAGTATTGAACACTTATAAAATTATGATTTTTCACAATGGCGTTGAAGTAATATTTAAATGAACGTTATTGTGATAATGTCAGAATATTGTTGGACTGCCACAGGCCTGAGCTTTTCCTCTCATTTCATACAGGAGGATAATGGGATGCCAGTCCACTTAAAAGGAGGCAGCGGTGATGCTCTGCTGTACAGAACAACGATGGCCCTCACCATCCTGGGTGAGTATCTGCCACTTTAAGAAGACGACCCAGCTCCCGTCTACAGACATTTTGATGCACTCACAATATCGGCAGTAGGATTCAGACCCTAGAAAATCTGATTGTTGCATCCTCGTGTTGATTGCATTCAGTTCTAGTGTGAATTTGACCCAAACAGGGCTGGGTATTAGCATTGGCAAGGACTTCACAATCCAATTCATATGATAGTACATTACTGTAATTATGAGAATGCACTTAACACAGTGCACTAAAATGGAGATGTTATAACATTATATGGAAATGAATTGCATACCGCAGGGGTTTTCAGTGTCTGACACTGTGGGCGTCCCTTCGGACAAAGCTTTGAAATGGCAACTTTTCAGTGTCCCAGGGACCCAGTTTTTCCCTGAGCATAATGTAATTTATATTTTCATGTACTACAGAATTTTTCCACTATTCTGAGTTGACAGTGTATCTCCCAAAACTACATACAACCCAAAACCTCTGGCATAAAGGATACAAAGCGATTTAAGGGGGTAGATGAGCAATGAAATATCCAAAAAAATAATATCAGCTGTATTGATTTTTTTGCACATCTATAGACCTACATGACTTGTGGCCAGAATGACATTTTTCAAGGGTGAGTTTTCAAGCTGCTGTCTGGGGTTTTACACAATTGCTGAACACATATTTCAGAGGTCCTACAGAGGTCTGGACTTTGTGTGAAAGTGTGGAAAAAAGCATTTGTTTGCAGGTCTTGTAAAGCTTGGCAATTGGGCAGAAGGTTGGGAAAAAAAGCATGAAAAAAGTTCTACAAGGATATAAAGTTTAGGTCATTTTCCTACGGTAGCTGTTTTATCTACAAGCCAAAGTGTCGTTCTCTCCTCTGAAACTCAGCTCTTAACTCAACAGCGCTTAACTAAATTGAAACCATTGTGATTTGCTTGCAGGAGCTGGATATGTTGTGTACGAGCTGGTCAAGGCAGCCTACCCCCAGAAGAAGGACTAACTCCACTTCCGCAGCTGTTTACTAAATGTTTCAGAACTGGACAGTTGATGTGTGCTTGTACAAAGTAAGCCTGTCTGTGCCGGGTCTCCTGTTTCCTGTCATGGTGGGATATTCATTTGTAATCATGGGATCAATATTTATTTCTTGCACTCTGCTTACCTGAGGATCAATAAAAAATACCTCTCATGACCAAATCCTGTTGACAGATCCTTTTTTTCACTCAGTAGTTTGAGCTTGTGTGGAGTGACAGAGGTAGATACAGTCAGAGGAACAAACACACCCAATGCAAATCAATAGAGAAGAGCAGCTATCTTTAGTGGAAGGAGACAAAATATGAATGAATGGTTTACTGTGGTACAATCAGCATATTAGACAAGTAGGATGTTTAATTAGCTAAAACATCTTTACATCTGTGAAATGTTAGATATCAATCTGAAGCAACTTTTGGTGCAACTGTACAAAAAAAATCTGCAATAATAAAAGAAAAAAGTTTAAAGGGTACACTTTGTAATAAAGAAGTATCAGAGTGAGACATTTTACCCCCCAAGCACTCCAGTGGCTGACAACAGCAGACTGTGGCTGATTTATAGTTTATTATAGTGTCTAAGGTCTGTGCTAATTTTGAGCTCATGTAGTAGAAATGCACAGCAGCAAATGTCAGCCACTAGATGGCAGCTTTGCTACACAAAGGCCTAATCCTCAATGTGTAATCTTACAATATAGCATGGCTCCCTTTCTCATTTCCAAGTTTAAAGTTTTAATTAAGATCAAGCTGATAGTGTTAACTATCTTATGTTCATAGGTGTGTTAATTATGGCCCACATTGTTTTTCCAGTCTATTCTTCAACTAAATACCCAGCTGTGTTGCAGGTAGCTTCGTACCTACAATTAAAAGCCCAGGATGCTCCATTATTATATTTGCAGGGTTTTTCCAACTGTCAGATGAGAACTGGATTTTGCACTGTGATTTTCCGACTCTTCACTGCACTGAATTCCAGCCACTGATATCCATTTATGTTTGTCCTTATAGTGTGTTTGGTGGTGACTGCTTATGTGTTTTAATACTGGTTTAAATCGAGTTTTATTGTAAACTACGCCTGCAAAATTCCCTTATGGAAAAAAAAAAGATTTTCACTAAAACCATTGAGAAACACAGGCCATTCCAATTAGCATCTATACCCCAGAATGGTTTTAATGATGCATGGCCCATTTTTTTGGCTGAGCAGTAAATACAGTAATACATATTTAAACAATGCATAAACAGCTGCACATATTAAAAACTATAAAATAAAATATGAACTAAAAAAGTTGTCTTTTACACCAGGAGACATATACTCTAAGACCTAGACATCTACCTAATGTTCACTTTTAAACACTTCATGGCATTTAGCCCAGACAGCTGTAAGCATTCAAAATAATTATTACACCAATAAGCATAAAATTAATTGTTTGGTGGTAATTGAGTTGAACTAGCCCCTCATTTCCTTTGATGGCATTATGTAAGGTCTGGCCTTCTTTGTAATTCAATAATGATGAGGTATGAAGTTACATAACATATGATGAAGCCTGTGTTGCAAAGTGATAGCATAACAAACAAATACATTTTTGGTATGGGTGGCCCCGGCACAATTGAACCACCAACCTTGGCAGTGTCAGTGAATGTTGTTTTATGTTTTGGAAACTTCTCTAACTGGGTAACTTCCTGAAATTCCCTGTTTCTTGTGAGAACTAGGCAGTGTTCAATGCGTGCACAGTATTTATTTATTTATTTATTTATTTAAATTTTTTAATTAAATTTTTTTGTGACAATTTTTACAAAACACACAGAATCGTCCTTGTTTGTACAAGTCTTTTATTGAGACCTGGCTGAGGTAGTAAAAAAAAAAAATAGACATACAGATGATCACATAGAGAGCTAATACAAACCAAACGTTACATAGAATGGATACAAAAACAAGAGATGTGAGTACATCCATTGATTATGCACTTTTAATACAGAATTCAAGATATATATATTTTCAGTATTGAGTTTGGATTTCATATTCCCTCCTAATAACTGATACAGCCCATTTATGACAATAATTTTAATGATACTATAAAGTCAATCACAGAATAATGTTCAGGTTCTCAACAACAATTTGATTTGCATCATAAAAGTCAATAGTAAATATAAATTGATCTAACTCACATTCTCAGAATAAACCCCTCTTTTGGAATAAACCCCTCTCCTAGAAGGGAAAGGAAAGAGAAAGGGGCTTAGCCTTTACAGTCTGCTAATCCATAATCCCTTTCTACAGTCCCTTCCCACCCATAATTCACTTGGTAAACCCTGGCCTGCTGTGGCTGGAGTTTTAGGCTGTCGTTACAACGGCACTTGAATCTGATTGGATGTCTTCTTCTGTCATCACAGGGCTGCCTGGCCTATAGGAAAGCAGAGGAGGAGAAAATAAATTGTACTGCATGAGTGGATTATATAGGGCAGCAGTCTGAGGAGTTTACCCAACCACAGAGATGGGGAGTGGGGTAGGAGGGCTAATCCACTTGCACCTGGATTGGCCAGGTGGCCAATCCAGGTGCAAGTAGTTGAGCTGGTAACATACAACTGTGGGCTTTGGCTGTAGGTTTGAATTAGAGTTAAAGACTGTTTGAAAAAGCTTATGCTCAGGCTGCACTAACACTTGTTGAGAATAGCAAATCAGCTAAATCTCCTCTCTTAATCTCTTCAAAAATTAGCCTGTTGATGGCCATAAACTTTAAAAGGTGTTACATGAAGGCTTAGACTGACATGTCAGTGGGTTAGCCAATGTATCAGGCTAATGTTGGCACGTTAAATTATATTTTTGGTATTTTTCAGCCCTGGTCATGTTGAAATGTTGATTCAATCATCCTGAGCACGCTAGCATGCTACAAAATTGATCACTCCGCCGCAGCTTCTTGCTAGCTTTCAACACAGTCCAACATGACATGTAGTCTAAAAAAATCATTTTTTTCAAAACAGGAAACTCACAGTAAAGACATTACATATATGTCTGGAACTTTTGTTTTTTGCAATGAGGACATCCCAGACATTCATAAACATTCATTACAGAGGAGAGAGCTGTTCATAAAGTTATAGGCAGCGTAACTTAGCTAGGATAAATGGTAACTAAAGCTTGTTAGAAAGCAATGTTTGCAACCAAATTTTTTGAAGGAAAATTTCAAGACATGCATGACTGTACTGTTTACCACATGTTTACAAGTTTACCGTTTTCATAAAAGTCATCTATAATGGTTATTTAGAGGCCGAAAATGGTTGCTTTAATGGACGGTGTTGAGAATTAGCAAGACGTAGCAGCAAAGTGTTGAGCCTCTCATTGCTAAAGCTAGCAGTGAGGTTGTGCTATACATTTATAAATGATGGGAATCAACATTTTACATCAGTACACCTTATGTTCCCAGGGCCCTATGTTCCATCAGGGTAATTTTATTGAAACTGAAACACCCCCATGTTCCCTCAGACCTTTGTTCTCCCATCAACATAAAAATAATTATTTCTATATCTCTGTTATATATTTGTTTATAAAAACATAATCTGACAGTAAGTATTCAGTAAATAATATCTGAAATGGTGTTTAAGGCAAAGCTGCTTCCAAAGATCCTCTCTTGATCAAACACACTTTTTGTTAACATTAAAAACATTAATAAAGTTGGCGCTAGCGTTAGCATGAACATCAGCCACATACAACATTAAACATTAGCATCATACACAATCCTATGTTCCCTCAAAATAAAAAGAAGACAAATTACCATAAAGTCCATGTCCTCTTGTATGTTAACAAAAAAGCAGAACTAAGTACATGTTCAGTAAATAACATCTGAAATGGTATTTGAAAATGTATAAAAACATTACACTGTGGGAATATTGGGCCCTGGGAATATAAATGCACTCCCCCTTTTAATGCGAACTGGATTGAAAAATAACAAACCAATCCTTCGTGTATCAGATATCATGTCATGTCATCTGCCATTCATATATGATGGACGCTCCTCTCCAACTACAGGTATGAAAACTAGCAATGACATTTGCTTTTCTTTTCACATTTTATGCACCTGTTTAAATGTTCAATGATGTAATTTGTAATTCAATTTGTAAGTCTTCAAAAATCCCTATCAGTAAATTCTAGTTACAGGTAAAATAGTTTGTTACCAGGCCATTCTTTAATAATGGAAAAAAATCACATTCCATTCCTTCCACTTGTATTTTTTTAAACAGATTTAGGGATATCTGTATTTAAATGTGTAGTTGGCCTACTTCATATTTATCTCAGCAGTACATCAACATTTTGAAGGAATGTCCACCGGCTTGCCTCACTCACGTTTTCTTATCATCAGGTGACGATTGTTATCTCAACGTCACTGAGCCCACATAAACAACACCTAATCTTTCAAAACAATCTCACACAGCTTCTAGTAAGTAGCCTTGAAACCCGCCAATCATTCCATCAAATGGTTTAGTTCCCATCACCTAAAACAGCCCTATCCAAAGAGATGCCTTCACGATACTGTATGTTCACTTGTTTACAGGAAACCACTGTTGAGAGGCATATGTTGTCTTATGCCATTTCCTTTTATTAAAGTGCTTAGCAAAATGATCACTCTTTTATTCAGATGACTAGTATGCCCTGCTTTATTTTGAGGATTATTTTAGAGCATTTCAATAATAAAGTGGCAATATTATAACAACAATATACATTGAAGACAGGAAAATCTGTGGGGTGTGGGTCATAACGCACTCCCTTAAAATGGAATTATAAATGTAATTGTCAAGAGAACAGCAGACATCATTGAAAGACATCTAAAAAAGTGTGGTTTATCTCATTAGATTTTTGAACATCTGCACTATAAATAGTGCTGTAGAAATGAATCAGGGCATCTACTCCAGGTAGATAAACTAGGTATGTGGAATCAAATCTGTTGTTTCGCTGCTGGGTATGCAGATGGCCAGAGACTAGGCAGCTGATTGAATCAGAGGCCATCTGTTTGGATTCAAAGCAAATGACCTTATAAAGATCAAACAAACATCATTTGAGTGCTACTACTGTAATCATTCAGTGTAATAGCTTTGGAAAGCAGGCTGTTACCTATGTGTTTGCCTATTGGCATGATGAAGGTATTTTATACGAACAGAAGTCCATACCATCAGAGTTTACTTAACACTTTTGATAGTTTTGCCATGAGCCTCGTATCACCACCATGAGTAGACAAACAAATCTCCAATAAACACTTGTCAACTCCAAATAATTGTCACTGAAATACTAACGCTGGAAAATCTGCAGTGCAAGTATTACTTAATTACCTTTCTGTTGTGGCACTGCCAACAGGCTCACTCCCATTGACCTGAGTGGATCTTGTACTGCCATCTTTGGGAACCTCTGGATGAGAGGATGAACAAGGCCTCTGCTCTGACTGGGTGCGTCTGGTGGAGTCTGTACCTCTTCTGGGCAACCTGCCCCTGGAGGCCTCTCCCCATGGCCTGGGAAGAATGGGGCTGGTGGAGATGTTCCAGGTCTGAGAATTTTGTTGCTCATTTCGGCAGAAGACAGAACGGGCATCGGAAAAGGACACAGAGGGAACAATTTCTGCAGCACTGATCCCCCTGGGTCGTGTCAGGTCCCTTGGAGAGCCTGACCGAGATGAGGGCCTAGAGGGGGGGTGAGGTCTGAATGCAGGAGGGCTTTGGAATCTGTGGTGCACAGAGGGACAAGATGGTGGTAGGCGCACTCTAGAGACGGGTGGTGCTGTCACAGGCAGACTGCAGGGGGACATTTCAGCCTCATAAAACTCAGTGCTTCCCTGCCTCTGGCTCATTCCTGTGACTGCCTGCTCAGCTTGATTTCTCTTGACTGGGGATTCTGTTGCATTCTGCAGGTGGATGATCTTGCGTGCCTGTTGGTACAAAGTGGTGGCCTCATCCTTTTCCAGATCGAGCTCAGTTTCTTGTTGCTGCTCTGCGTACTGTCCAGGCTGCATCCCCATCACAGCATCCTGTCTGATGGGACGGGCAGGTGATATACCAGTTGATCTTTGCGTGATGCTGGGTCGGTTTGGCAGCACTGTCACATTATGTACATATGTCCTCAGACGCTGAGAGACTGCAGTCCTTTGGTTTATCACATGGCGCCCCTGATCCATGGTCTCCTGGGCCTCTTCCTCATCTCCTGGTGTGTCCTCGGTACTCTGGAAGGAGTTATCCATCAGGACCTCTGGAGGAGGAGGCGGGAGGCTGTCTACATCCAGGTCATCCCTGCCATCAGGCCAGCTGTTGTTGTTATTGTTGCCATTGATGACCAAACCCCCTTCAACACCATTTCTTATGTCAGGTAATAGAAGGGCTCCACTTCTCCTCGGCCTTCTGATATGAGGTGGTATATTCGCGAGGCTCTGGCCTGGCCTGCCATCAACCCCTTGACTAAAGCTGTTTATCAGCTTTCTGACAGAGTGGCGTCCAGGGGGCTGGGGTCCTAATGCTGGTAAGGAACAAGGGGGTTGATTAGTCTTCAAGGGCCCTTTCTGTGCACATCTGCCAACTCCTGACCCACCTAAAGAATGCCTTCTTAGTCCAGCCCTATACAGATTATAGTGAGGCCCTGCTAATTCTCTGTTTCCCCAGCTTTCACGCATCTTTTTAATTCGCCGATCCAGGACCTGCTGGCTCTTTTGCAGCTCTAGTATTATGTTTACACTTCGAGTGGAGGGTGAATATTCTGGTTTGGTTGAGATGGCAGCAGTCATGGGTCGCTTCAGTTGCAGTTCCCTCTTACATTTTGCCTCCATGTAGAGAAGAGGTTGACTGGGATCTGGTGGGGAAGAATTTGACCTCTTCCTCATAGGCCTATCATATTCATCCTCCCCATCCTCTTCATCATCATCATCATCATCCTCCTCGTCTTCATCCTCGCCTTCATTATGGCTTACCTGGTTGGCTAAATTATTGTGAGAAATATCAACTGCAGAGCGGATGTTGCCCCCAGACCCACAACTTCCAGATCCAGCGCTTCCACGATGGCGGCGGTGCCTCTCAGAGCCGGCCAGGGACTCATTTTCTCCTCCTATGCCACTGTCCTCACTGTGCAGTGCCGAATCTTCAGGGTTGGACTTCTTCATGACTGCCCTCTCCACCTGTGCCAGCACCTGAACCAGTCTCCGTTCTGCCCCCTGCTTGGCCTGTAGCCTGTGGGCCAGCAGTTTGGAGAGGGAAGCAAAATACTCCACTGCTTCCTCCAGGGTGGTGTCACCCACTCTTTGCGCAGAGCCCCCCACCAGTCTCATCTTCTCCGTGGAATGCTGAAGCAGTTGCTGTAACAGGTCTGGAGGTGGATCAGGGGGGTTGGTTGTGTCAGTGCTAGGTTTGGCCAACATAACAGATGGGCCCATCATCCCAGATGGCCAGGCCATATATTCCCCATGCTCCTTCAACATCAGCTCCCCCTCCTCAGCCATCTCCTCCAAGGCCTGGTTGATCTCCTCAAAGCGCAGCACCAGAGCTGACATCATGGGCTGGAGGGACAACTGAGTCTGGGCGGCCTGGTCCAGCAGGCCCAGCAGGGTCTCATATTTGGAAATGTTTGGGTTCAGATAGGCATAGGCTGCCTGGTGAGCTCTCACCATGTGTGGGGGGAAATCTACCTTCATCTGGATGACGGAGGACTTTCTCTGCTTTTCTAGCCGCCTTCTCTTTTCTAGGCCTTTAGTTTTCTTTCTTTTCTCCACCTTTTTCGTCTTATCCATTTCTAAGACTTCACTGCCTCTTACTTTGGTCATTACATTCACCTCGGTTCCTTTAATGTCCTCTGGGCTTCGAGCAATGGTTGTGTCAGGAGCCATTTTAGACCACTGAGCCACTTTTGGAGTTTCTTCTTTGGTGGGTAATGGAAGCTCCTTTTCTCTCTCATCAGTCTTCAAGCATTTGCTCTCCTCTACAGATTTAAAATCAGCATTGGCCTCTCTGACCAACGGAGCCTTTTCAGTCCCAGTCCCATCTAATCCTCCAAACAACTTTCCCTTGGATGGAGAACAGCCCATTTTCACATTCAAATGCACTACTAGAAAACTTAAAGATTCTCTGAAGAAATATGATTGAGGAGGCAAACCAAAAACCTTTTTAAAGAAAGCTTGAAGTGTGAATCCATAGGTCACGTTACCTGCGTCTTCTCAAGGATCGCTTTGATTACCTCATTGGTTAAGTGGGCAGAGTTCTATTAAAATCCTCCTGGACAGGCTTTCGCTGCATTCGGCCTCCTCCAATACTAGTCTACCGTTGAATGTTGATGTACATTTATATTTTTTCTGTCTCTTTATCCTTTCTCTTGAGCGTTTTGCGGTCCTCTGCAACCTGCTGAGTGTCCTGACTACCTAACAGAGCTTGTGACAGCGGGGAGCTGAGAGGATAAGACGGATTGGGGGTTTCTTCCCACTCCCTACTTCAGCACATACAGATGGTCACGCTAAGTGCATCAACACACACAGACACACACGCACACGCACACACACACACACACACACACACACACACACACGCATATACAAGTAAGACTTTAAGCTCATCAGGGTAATCAGAGCCCAGTTCGTCAGGTGGTGTTTTTAGCTTCATCTACTGTGCTGTTGTTATGAAGGTTTACAGGCAACTTAGGCTAACGTGAGGAATAAACAATGCTATTTTTTGAAGACTGTTACAAGCTGTTTAGAAATAGCTGCCTTTATTTGGTTTGGTTGATGCTCTGTGGGTATTTAATAGAATACTGTGTTAAATCTCTTTCTGATTATTTAAAAGTATAGTAAAGACACACATTTCTTTCTCATATACCCATGTATCCGCGTGCAAGTGCTTGCGCACACACACACACACACACACACCTTTCCTGTAAATGCTGTGACAGGGAAGTTACTGGCAGCCTGGCAACCAGACTAATCCACGAGCTTGTGTTTTATTTGCTCTGGCAGATGCATTTGCGAATTGGTCTGGTGATGCAAGGCTGGTCCTTGCGTGTTCATAGGTGTGCCAATTATTTCGAAATTCCCTTAGCAGTTGGAGCTGGGAATTACGAAAAGATATCTATCTGGTTCTCTAAAGACACCTTGCATTTCACGCGTAACAGGTTTCACTGATAGTTATGTTTCACGGCAATGATACGTCACCTTTGAGTACATTCCATAACAGCATATCTCTTGGATCCGTTATCATTACTGCTTTTGCCTTAGCTAAAAAAAAAAAAAAAAAAAAAACACTGATAACTTCTTCCTTCTCGAAATGGTGTATCCTCATGAGAAAATTACAGTTCATACAGGAACTTAGCTTGTTATTGTGGTGACCAGAGTCCAGATAATTTTTCAATGTCGTCAGTGTGCCATGACTTACATCATGACAGGCACTTTGTTCTTGTTCACAGGGTCACAGACACACAGGCCAGTAACTTTTTAGATGAAAACATGCGTCAGCTCTATTCCTTTTGTTGGTCTTTGCCTGTTCTCAGTTTCTTGAAACTATACATCGAAATGCTTTCTGTATTTTGGCTTCTGTTTCAATTCGTGATTTATAATCTTGATCTGCGAGCAAATTTAAAATTCATACACAATACCTGATTGTGTATACATGATAAAACTGGACATTGATGACATATCCCTGTGAAAAATATAGATAAATTATTGTGGCCAGCAATATA
>OMKZ01052193.1:0-22332 GCA_900302535.1 Neoniphon sammara | reverse complement strand
TCTCTCAGAAATCGCACATTATTTATTTATTCAGTCAGTCATTCATTTATCTCTGCCACTAACATTAGTTATTTTAGAGACCCCCACAAAGCTCAGATTATAACTCGAACCCTGACTCGCGGCGTCAAGCTCAGAAAAAGGTGATGCTCTTTTCTTAATTCTTGTGAGCATCACTTATTCCTTAAATTCCAATTAATCATCTCTTCATTCTTTGAAAAGTGTATAATAGAAACACTTTAATTTGGCCAGAATCACTGTCATTGTCTTCTAATAATTATAACTAATGATGATGTAGAAAAATTACAACCTTTCATATATGGAATGGTCCACTTTCACTTGGACAGGTTAAGGTATTTGGGACGATATTGAAACGGTAGTGAAAAAAAGTTAGCCTTGAGCCCTGAATGCAAGCTTACAATCATTTGTCATTTTTGGTCTTAAATTATTCAGTCATATTGCCTATATAGCTGTTATATCCCACTGCACCTAAGTTGTTACATGCAGTCTCAGAACATTCAGATTCTCTTTGCAATCCACAGGCTCACCAAAAACACTGAAGAAAAGAACAGCAAGTATGAGGCACAGCTCCGGGATTTCTTAGAGCTGAGGTAAGTGGTGGCTAAATGTGGCTGCGTACTCATTAGCAAAGATGAGTAAAGATGTCTTTTTGACACCACAAAGACCCAGACCCCTCAGTGGTGTGAGTTTGGGTGGGTGGGGTGACAAGTGACAGGAAACTTTGTTGCATCTTTTTTCCAGTTCCTCGACCCCACTTTTCTGTCAGCAATTGTCCCACAAACTGATCCATCACAATCACATCATAGGGCGGGTATTCAGTCTTTCCAGTGTTTCCTTGCAAAGTGAGTTTTCAGCAAAAATAAACCATCCCAATTGTGCATGTACTGCGTGAGCATAGGAGCAAGGAGGAAGATGAACACATTCAAAGCAAAGCAAGAAGCGTTTTCATTACACTGGTGTTGCAGGATGTTTATTGTCAGGGCTTTGTTCATTGGTGTCTGTGCGTCGCAACAATGAAACTGTTCGGCCAAGTCAGTGGTAAAGCTTGAGCCAAAATCTGTCCAGGCTTTCTTCACCTCAGTTTTATATTTCCTCAGTAATCAGTCTGCGGCTGAGAAGATGAGCCTGGAGGACGAAATCAAGCGATGTCAAGTTTTGTGTGCCAAGGCCAAAACGAGGTCTCAGATAGCTCAGGTTGGTCCCATCTCTGGAAATATCACTGAAGAAGAATCTGCTCCACACTATAATCAAGATACTATTTAATTGATTTGTCTTTTGTTTTAAGGTTCTGTTCTTTCCCCCCAGACATGGGTGGAAATGTGTCTTCAAAATATGTCTTCAAAAACACATGGGTCAAACCCTAGTCACAAGTTAACTTTGTGGCAGCATTAGTGGAGGATGTGTATGATAAATAAGAGACTAGCATAGAAAGAGGAGACATCTGGCATTATGTATCTGTACACAGATAACACAGCAGTAAGACTAATATTTGAGAGGGAGAATCAATGCAAATGCAAAATGTTAGCTAACAGTGAGCATGACAGTGAAATGATTTCTAATTGTTCAGTTTCTTGAGACCACATGAGCCTTGAGCCTATACATATACCCAAATACACTCACACACAGAACCATTTTCATCTTCTAGCTTTCTATGGTGGATAGTTGCCATGATCAAGCTGTGCACTGCCACCGCAGACTTCTGACAGATGCCCAAGCCATGCTGTCCAAATTGGAGGAAGTAGCACCCAGGTACAGAGAAAAACCACACCACAGGCTCCATCCTCCTATCAGATGGGATCGAAAATGCTGTTCATGCTGACTGCTGTGCTTCCATCTTTTCCAGATACCATCCTCAAGACCTCACCATTCCTCGAAACACCTGGAGAGGTTGTGTCCAGGAGGCTGAAAAGAGAATTGCCACCGCTGACGTAAATTCAAAAGCATACATTAATATCTTGTCATATTCAAACTGTCAATCAGTTCTCAGCCACTTTCGTTATGTTTATATTTTCAGGCCTGCTCTAAAATCGAAGCATGTTTAATTATTAGATTTTGTGCAATCAGGATTATGTTCGTTTATTGTCGCATTGAGTAGCATCTGTAATGTACATTACCTACTTATTTATTATGATCTTACCACTATTCTATTTATTTTTATTTTATTTTTTAAACCTTTTTACTGTGCTGTATCACCAAGTCAAATTCCTGTGTCCATTAGCATTGTGCTTTGGTATGTGTTTTTTTTCTTGGCTAGTGAGCAAAAGAGCATCAGGATCATATGTTGAGCAGAACACTTGGCTTCTGTGTGTGTGTTGAAGCAGCTGTCCAGTATACCCTGTCTTTGTGCTGGTCAACAGGCCCAGTACCAGGACCAGATTAATCAGGTGAAGAATGGCAACAGGGTGAATGAGTTGCTTCCAGTCAACGTTGCCAACCCTCCTGAACTTCTAGCTACACCGGTAAGACCACCTGTTACTTGTAAGGCCGGGCTTCCTTACCCTAACACTAACCTGTTGTGAACTGTGGTGACTTTCTGCAGACCCCTTTTACCAGTGCCCCTAAACTATGACCATGGTTAACTAAGACACCCTGCTTCTGCACCTCTTCACCTAACCAAAAGAAATTGTGCTCTCCCCATTAACTAATACAAGACACCAACACAATTCAAGTAGGCTATGCATAAGCAATGACAGAAAATGTAGGTCTAATTTGAGCTACCCACAATGCTTCATAAAAAAAACACCCTTTTCCAAAACTTAGCTCAAATCCTAACACTAATCTTAACCATCCTAACCACAGCCCAAACCATAAAGTGAGCTCCAAAATGGGGGGATTGCTTCTGAAAGTAGTGGTTGACGGGTCAAACTTGGATGATCTATTACACTCGCATGAAGCAGCAAATACTAGTGCACAAATCCACAGTGTACAGTGTAAAAATCCACAGTATCTCTTTAATCAGATCTTAACCTTTACCAAACACATAATTTCAGAACAAAATCATCCCAAAAACTAGCTCAAACCCTAATCTAATCCCAACCAAATTAAACACCTAATCCTACCCATAGCCTAAACATAACCATAACCAAACCTTTTTCCCTTCTAGCTCATCCCTAGAAACCCAACAGCAATCTTCATAGACTGTAGACTGTTTCCTATTATACAAGACTAGGCAAATTTAGTGTAGCTGGCAGCAGTATGCAGTAGCACCAAATTTGTTGAGATTGTAGCACTGTCTTGTACCACTGCCTCACAGCAGCCATGTCCTGCTGGACTAGAGCTTAGCTTTCTAGCACTTACTCTTGTTGTTGTCTCCGACTAGTACCTTGCTTGTGTTGTATTAAAGTCTCATGTGTACATCGGTTTGGATAAAAGCGTCTGCTAAATGCCAACTGTAACTGTACTGGAGTAGTACATTTAGCCACACAAAATGTCCTCAAGTAAAAGTAACCCTTTGAGAAGAGCACTTCAATAAGAGTAAACAAATGTCCAGTCAGGGAAATTTGGAATTGTCCTCCACAGCGAATACCATATAATGCTAACAAAAGGGCGATCAGTTTAGTTAAATTAAACCACTTTTCAGAAATCAGGTCATGTCCATATAGAATATCAGCAGTCATTGTGTGTGGACTGGTCTTCTAGCCAGATCAGCTGACCTGCTGGGGCTTCTTCCAGCTGTCTTCTTTCATCTTCCATTTGCCATGCAACCTTTTGTCCAGCGCACCTTTTATCACCAAATGTGATAAATGTAGCTTCTTTTAACATACCAAATACATTAATACAAGAGACCATGAATGTAATTACTTTTCTTACTTATGCCCAGAATGTGAAGCGGAACGACCTAGTGATCCTACTGTAATCTGTAATCTTACTTATCACATTTGTTGCATTTGGAGCATCTCCTTCGACTGAAGGAAAACAGACCAAATTGATCAGTCTCAGATCTGAAGGGTCTTTCTTCCCAGTACAGGGATCTCTGTCTTTGCTTTAAAGGAACACACAAATACGGCTAAATACGGATAAATCTAAATGTTTACTGAAATAGTCTACCAAGTAATAGGAACGAATAATGGAATACACAAATAGGATGAGTGAATAAATAACCAAATGAATAAATGAGGAAATTAAGTTATTGCCAACAGAATGAATGAGATTAGAATCAGAATTAAAACAACTGAAACGCAACGCGGGGCAAATAGTGCTAACTAACGCCATTTGAAAGGAAAGTAATTTAGGGTTAGCTTTTGCATCAACTCTCAGACAGAACGCATGGAAGATGGTTGGTTTCCTGCTGTTTCAGCAGCGATGTAGGGCTGATGAGGAGGCGAACTTCACGAAGAGTGCTGAGCATGGCGAGGCAGACTCGGCGATCTTCGATTTGCCAAGGTGACAGCCAGATGAGAACCGCTGGAGGTCTTGGAAGGTCTTTGATTCAGACGTTCAGCTTGGAGAGCGGATCTGATGCTGGATGGGCTCAGACTAGCTGAGGCCGCGGAGTGAACACACAGCGGGTCGTGTGTTCTTCGGTCTTGATGTGTTCAGTTGCAGGCTGTAGAGCTTCAGCTGAAGCCCTACTACTCTAACCAATAAAAAGGTTCTTGGAAAAAGTCTTGATGACTGTTTTGCTGATTTGGAGGCAGCAGTTAAGGAAACAGCCAGGCTTAAAATGTAGAGATAATTTTCAACACAAAAATACTACGCAACAAAAATAGGAAATTACAAAAATAGGCGTTCAAATGGCGAATGGCGTGCGATGGCTAAACTACTTGGCTTGTGGCTTAAGGTTTCTTTGTTTCTTCTTGTTGCATGTTTCTTTCTTGATGAGCTTTCAGTTCATAGAAAAAAGGCAGTGGCGGTTTGCAAGGCCAGAGAAGAAGGATTGCCAAAGGAAAAGCCAAGGATGGCGAAAAGCCTAAGCAAAATGGAAAAAAGACAAAAAGCAAAAGTGGAAAAAAGTGAAAAAAGACAAAAAGGGAAAAAGCCTCGACACAAAGAGTTGTAAAACTTTTATAGTCTAGTAGGCGTGTTTTGGAAGAAAGAGGAAACTTCGCGCTCTTTTGAGGGAACGCCTCGATTACTCATTAATTTCTTTGTGTGAACAGAAGAACTGGCCTTCAAATAAAGTGGAAATTATGTTATTACTATCCTACCTAGGGAAGTATTTGAAGGCTGCATGCTTGTGATTGGATATTCATTCATTTCTGTCGTCAGTGTTGACACAAAAATCAATGGGAAAACACATACACAGCATGATGTTGATCAAACAAATATATGCAGAATAAAATCAATAAACCTTCATCTTCTAATCTGTAGTTCAGAATTATGTCATAGTGAAGTAGATCTGAGGTTTACATGATCCTAGCAATCAAATCATAGCTAAATAACACACTTGATATCAAATAATATAGTGCAATAATAGTATCATTGTCTTATATAAAATGGCCAATAGGTGGTAATGTGGTACCATGTAAAGTAACAGGTTTTGGAGCAAATTATGAAATTCTCTCTCATTTCAGAATAACTAAAGGATTCTGAAGCGCACTAAAGGCTAACAATGATTAGAATAAAGAATAAAGGAGATGAGAAGAGAGGCTCTTAGGAATGTGGAGCTTAGTAAGGAGTGAGGAATGAGGTTTTAGGGTGGTTCACCCATAAAACTGGAACTTCTTCCCTGTAGAATTTCAAAGTAAGTCATGATTATAACATGATGTGTTTAATACACACGTCTCAATTGTGTAGAAGTGAATTAAATCAGATCAGACAAGTATACAGGCTCATTAGTTCATGTGTGTGTGTATTCATTAGTTCATCTGTGCAGGATAATGGAACTCCAGGCTGCTTCAGTCTCTCTGGAAGAAAAACAAAGTCATTAATTTTACAACTGTCCTTTCTTCTTTCATTAGTGCTGAGAAAGGCTGGCTTTCTTAATTCTGGTCAACGTTCTTCTTGACACCTTTTATGCCTTGAGGTGAAAGGTCATTGTGTGTGTGTGCTCTAACACACACACGCACACACAGGTGGACTGTAAGATTAATATCACACAGTACCTGAAACAATCCACATTTCTTATGTCCCTGGGTTCGTACACTACACATTCTTTGTAATAAATACAATAAATACATTTGTAAAAAGTGTGTCAATTTGTACATAAGTGTGTCTTATCAGGCTGTGCAAAAATATCGCTAAATACCAATATGTAGATGTATCAGTCAATTGACCCCAAACATGCTGGTAATGGACCAACTCCATTGCAACCACCCCTGCCCTCTTTTAGATCCAGGCCACCCATAGTGATGAGAGAAATGTTTTGTGCATCTCCAGTAGCTGTTTTTTTTTTTTATTTGTTTTTGTATGTGTGTGTGTCTAACAAATATGAGTTGAACATTGTGAATTTCAAATATTTTCTTTTGTGGTCTGAATTTTCTAGATGCCTCTGCCAGCCCAAGACTCTGCTCCACTGGCTTCAGCTCAGGCCACCTTCAGTGGTCCCACACTCATCCAGCAGTCAGGTTCATCCGTAGCTGGACTTCCTGTTGAAGGGCTGGGTGGTCTGGCTCAGCAGCAGCCCCAGCATGTGGCCAGGACACTGGAACCACAACACAACACTGTGTTCAACAGGGCTTTGGAGCGCCTCACCAGCATCTTCCCTGACTGCTCCAGGTAACACCAGGGTACTAGTTAACCAAACAGTTAGATTAATGGAACTGACTTAAAAGAAGAAAAAAAAAGTTACTTGTGACTTATACAAAGTAGTAAAGAGCTTAAGTTTAAAACTACGTGGATATGAATAATATTGTTCATTTTAAACAGTGTGAATTAAGTCATTTTGAAATGTAACAACTGATAAAAGGACCTAAACTGTGCAAACATGGGACAGAACGCACATTCTCACATCAAGCTTACTTTTCATATATGCCTAACTTTGCGTGGAAACTGGTATATGCATACTGTTTGTTTGTACACAATGTTTATACATTTGACCCCTGCTGTGTAGTAGATATTTCTCAGGAAAAAAAATCCTCTGGTGCAAAGGAAGTGCACTTTTACGTTTCTGGTTTGTTGGGAATAAATAGAAAAACAAAGGCAAGAGCGCCGCTTGCCAAAGCTAGAACTTCTTTGGCAGAAAATCCAAGGAAAATGCCAGCAGATCACTTATGTTTGACTGGCAAGTACACTGCAAAAACACCACGGCAAGGAACGCTTTGTGCCAAAAATGGAAACAATGTAATAAAAAAAATAGATCCTGCAGATTACCATTTAAAGAAATCAGAGTAGCAAAACACCATCGCTATTGTAACACAATATGTTTGTGTGTGTACGTAGGTCAGACTTGATGAGGTTTATCCAGGAGTTGCGCTCGGCCAATGGTGGAAGCCTTAGCAACATGGCATTGCAGGATGTTGTCAATGGAGTGACCCAGCTGATCCTGGACCAGCAGGTAGGAAAGTTGATTCTTAATGGCTCCGTCATTCTGGCACTAGAGAGCAGCCTAATTGCGGGTGTTTTCTGCTCAGGAGCAGATCAGCTCTAGTGAGAAGTCCAGCACCCAGCAGAGGTGGAGTCCTGGTCATTGTGCTTCAGCCTCCTCAGCAACCCCCGCCCCAGCCTGGCAGGCCATGGGACCGCAGAGACTCCCCCACACCACCGCCGTGAGTCTCAAATATTCAATATGATGCTTTTAGAGGGGGTATTGTTCATTCCAACAAAACAAGTGCCTCAACTTAGGATATACAAAACCCATTTCTATATATTTTGAAATTGACGAAAAATTAAATCCCAAACACTCTTTTTTATGTTACTTCACATTGATTGCTGTTGATCCATGAATGTGTCAGTAAGATGGCCTTTAGGTGTATATTTAAATTTTGAGATTAAAAGGTAATGATAGGTCAACTTGATGA
This sequence comes from Neoniphon sammara, assembly GCA_900302535.1. NCBI lineage: Eukaryota > Metazoa > Chordata > Actinopteri > Holocentriformes > Holocentridae > Neoniphon > Neoniphon sammara. Next base: position 14,416 of record OMKZ01052193.1, on the reverse strand, counting down.
GTGTTATTTGTTTTGATCCTTTTCTCTGGGTGTTTTTACTGTATTTGTACCAATCTACCGTCCTCACATCTCTGTCTGAAGAATAGGATGGGACTCTGTGACTTCATTGTGTGTGTGTGTGTGTGTGTGTGTGTGTGTGTGGCAGTTGAACATAGAGGATCCCTGCATTATCTGTCATGACGACATGAGTCCAGATGATGTCTGTGTGCTGGAGTGCAGACACAGCTTCCACAAAGAGGTGAGGGAGTGAACGCTGGTCTGTCTCACTCACAGGGATCTGTAGACATGATGGAGGATTAAGAACTGGCTTCTTCTACTATTCTGTACCTACAGTAAGCTAAGCTAACGTACCGTAGCTCCGGTAGGCTAAGCTAAGTCAGGGAACCGAGCGTTAATTCTTTTCCAGTCAAATCAGATTTGTTCTTGCTATTTGGCAGTAACTGAGGCTTTTCCATTTCATTCACTATTTTAGTCAGTTTAGTCAAATGATAGGATGCTGTTTTAAAAATAATGTTGCATTTTCTGACCTTCCTTGGCTTATTGTTCTGGCCAGTCCCCTTGCCGGCATTAAAGTGTAGCATTTGCTCTTCACTAATATTTTATGAGCAAGTGAGCATTATTTTTAACTTTACTGAAACAATACAAAGGATCAACTATGCCTCAAGTTTGTCAACATCGAAGCTCATAAAATAAACACTGCAACATGCTCTCCTCTTAATTCATGTGATCATTTGAGCTTCAGTGCATGTCAAACAGCGTGTTTCCCTTTCACTGCAGCTCAGAGGCGAAGCATGCACTTTGTTGGTGAAAGGGGTCACATTTATGTTTATTTGTGCCTGTCTATTTTGTTGACAAAATGAACTCTGGTTGCTTCTTCACCATAGCCATTGTTGTTTGACATTGCTATTTCTGATTTTGGCTATCTTTTTAATCTTCATGCACCTCCACTGGTATGGAGTGTACAACAATATAAAAACCACAAGTAATATACAAAAATTGGTATGTTGCTGTTCAGTTTAAACATAAGCATATACTTAGACATATACAGCTCAACTTGCTGTGTAAATCTGCTTGATTGTTGCACGTTACAAAGATTTACTCTTTGGTTTTTATTTTGGAAAGAAACTCATTCCTTGAGGGAGTCAGTCCCACCAAACACTACAACTGAATCCAGTCAGTCATCATCAGACTCAGAGCAGGATTTAATCAGTCTTGCACAAGTTTTGGACATGTACCAAACTTGAGACCTAATTGACTGAAGTACACTGTACAATCAGCCAGCCCTGTCAGATAAATAATTGTTTTATGCTTATTTGTAAAACAAGCAGAAATCAACTCCATTACATTCCTATTTTTCATATTTTCAGTTAGTTCCCAGAATAAGCTAGCAGGCTTGCTGATGAGGGCAGGGTGTGTGGAAGACACCTGCTGTGTGTTTCTGGTAATCTGTTGCTGGGTCTCATGTTCACGGTGTCTTCTCTGTTTTTGCCAAGTGTATAAAATCCTGGCTGAGGGAGCAGAGCACCTGCCCGACCTGCAGAGATCACGCCTTGCTGCCAGAGGATTTCCCCATGCTTCCTGGTCGGAGGCACCGAGCTAACAACCCTGCAGCCCTGTGATGCCGTGTTAACCAACTATTCCAGTACCCAATTGTTTGATTTTATCTCACTGTTAATTTTTTGTTTTTCTTCTTTTTACCAAGTCATTTCATTAAATGATAAAACATTTGCTCAATGTTGTTTTTTGTTTTTTTAATCACCAGGGTTGGGTGGTAATACGGCTTCACACTAAAGTGTAACACTGAGTAGCCTTACCTCTAGACTAACCATTGCAGCAACAGAAATATCCCTTGTTACTGCTCAGTACCAAATTTTGTCTGACTCTACATTGTATTCACCTTAAATGCTTAGCCAGCAGGCTAACTTCCTGCTGTCGCTGGAAGTTTCACACTATTCCCATTAAAAAAAAATGGGTCTGAAGGTGTATATACTCTTGGAGACACACAAGAACGTTTGAGGTTCTTTGAAGAAACTGACAAACACTGTCTTGCTCACAACGATATTTGGAAATATATGTAACTGTATTCACGCAGTCCTATGGAATTAATAGGCAGTAACATAATAGATTTATTGCTTTACCAAAGCCTTTGTAATCCACTTCTAGATCTTCTCATCAAGCGCTTAACGTAACTTGTTTCAAGTAATGAGGCTACAGATAACCGGTGGGGTGTAAAAACTGTTTTATGAAACATTTTGTAAGTGAAGTCTGAACAATAAAAAAGGGGAAAAAATACAAGATACTGCAGTCCAATCATAAAGGTTGTCTTTCTAGGAATCGTCCATCCCAGACATTTGTTACATTCTCCTGTCCTTTTCCCATTATAAGTCAATAATGATGTGTCTTTAATACACTCCTGAACAAAATCTTAAGACTGGGGGAAAATTAGGGTGAGGTCAGGTAATTTGGGACACTTTTTGGTAGATTACCCAGAAAACTACCTTAAATATTACTGAGAGTTTGTTATGGATTTCTGCTATATTTCTATAAAGAAAATATGTTGCCAAGTAAAATAATAACGAAACTTTGGACCTTCAAACACACCAAGAACCCCTACCTCACTCTGATGAGGACAGTCACTGATGATTATAAAGGACACCAAACAATTCAGCTTAATTGAAGGACAATTGTATTTCATGTTTGTTTTTTTAAATATTTAAATCCATTTAGCAGTTCAGTCGTTAAAACATTAAAGTAACCCTAAATATTCATTAAAAAAAGCTAGAACATTAGCCTGCAATTTTTAATCCGCCAATTTTCACAACATCCTATTTGAATGTCGAGAGCAGACATTACTGTCACAACAGAGTGAATGACTTTCTGGAAATGTGGGTGTATGTTCTACCTCTGACTGGTTAAAGTTACAAAAAAATTTTTTTTGCATCAAATCAAGTCATTCTGATATCAAGATTTTATTTTAAAATGTGCCATGGCTCAGGATAAGAATAACTTTCTTCATGTTTTTGCAAATAAATGGAGTTTAATTAAGGACTTTTACAGAATGAATTTGACACTGACTGGCCGACTACAACAGCTTCCCTGATTCAACTGAGTCAAACTACAAATGGCTTTCCTGAAAACTGGAATGATTGAAAAGATTTTCATAGTTGTGATCCATTTAGTGCAGCAAGTCCAAAATTAAACAAAAAATAAAACTAATGAGGACACACCACCATAGATGCGAAGCACCACGTTCCATAGCCTACACATTTGTATTCCACAGATATCCTATATGTAGTTCTTTCTTTGCTGGCAGGCAGAGCTCGCATTATAAACTACTATGTTTGGACATTGTAATAGCCTTTTTGAAACGAGGCCGTTATTGAAGTAGCCCAGTTGCAAAGGTTGAAAATGTTTGTGACCATCAAGAGGCAAAGTGAACACGAATAGACCTTCAAATCTGTGAAAATTTCAGGTACATTAGGCTACATTAAGGTACAGCACACGTTTTACATATTAGTTACGGCGAGGAATACCTCCACCAGGGCCAGCTAGTGATGCTGAAACAAATCTGAAACATGAAATAAAATGCTGCCTCTGTTCACCTGTGGAAAGTTATAATTTATTATGTTTTTGCATAAAACAAAACCGAAAAGTGCAATAAAATACAGCCTCTGTTTACTGCAGCAAGGTAAGGCATACTTCCAGGAAACACCAACTAGTGATGCTAGCCTCTGCCTAGATATGAGCACTTGGAGGCGGACTGACAGATGCAAAGGGCTGGCAGAACTTTGAGTGTGATACAATTTGCATCAAAATGTCAGTAAAATGAGCAGAGGCATAAAGAACTAATAACTCAACATCTGTGCATGCGGTCAACTTAATAGCGGTTTTAGCTCTATTTTAGATGCATGTCAGAATAATTGGGTGTGCTGCAAAACCGGACCGGCATACACCTGTTTTGCTGACTTGACCCGATGGCACATATTCTAGCTAAATCATGGTGAAACTGCCATTGGATTACCATCACAATGCTTAGCATCACAAAAGCACAAAGACAATTTCTACGTTGGGCTTTGATGAAAAGCTAATAATGGTTCATTTATTGTTTGTTTTCACAGCTACATTTACACAATTTGGGTAATAGCCAGCCCACACCCCTTCTAAATGCTTTGCTCTGCCCTTGCAGCTCTGTATTAAGTGGCAAGTCGGCACATCCAAATGGAGCACACCCATAGCTAACAATGATCCTCTGAGTGTGTTTTCCCTACAGCTCACAGAGGTGCTTCGCATCTAAAAAGACGTAGCCAACTGTTGAAAATGCCACACTGAAAATACAGTAAATCAAACAAAATGAAGTCTTAATAATGTCTTCGTTAAATGTGTTTTGATTACATTATGGGGAAATTTGGATTCCTATGGTAAAGTTTCCATTCATTTGTCAGTAGAGCTGCAGTGCTCTTGGCTAGCCTTGCTCCTGGCTTCAGGAGAATGTTGCTGCAATTTCCTCCAGAAGGACAGTGCAGATTTTCTCAGGGAAACGCCACACAAGTCGTGTCTCTGCTCTTCCATACATAACACAGCAAGTTTTCAATGGTCATGTAGTTGTCCATTGGTGTAAGGTAGGTCAAAATTAGCCTTCTTCCATTGAACTTGCTTTAGTGTTGAGGTGCTTCTCAAGTTCAGACTCGGCACAGCTTCAGAGGGAAGTTCTCTGTGATCAGATGATCGTCGTGAAGTACAATGACGACGTTTACTTCAAACTCTACAAGGACAAACAGGAGCCATGGGTCAAACACATGTACACTGTACAGCAGTTCCCACTGACACAATTTTGAGGTGTTTTCTCAACAGGGGACTCAATCGGGGACTACAGTAATTTTACAAATGGGTCACTTTCCAGGAATATAGGTTGTGTTCCTCCACGTTATTACAAGGCTTTTTAAAGCAATGATCTGTGAAGACCTTTCTAGGATGGAACTTACAAAGAATATAGGAACTTTTCTCAAGCTGAAGCTACTGAACAGCACCTAAGTGACTGACCGACTTTGAAGTTGGTGGTCTCCAGTGTGGGGCAGGTGAACAGCCTGGGGAACACCATGTAAATGGGAATCGAGAGGCCGTGGCAGACATCGCCCTCAGCTATCTGGATGTTCTGGATCTCAGTGGCGTCTCTGGCGTAGCCTTCAGCACAACCTGGACGTAGAAGACATTCAGAAAACCAGCAGCTCAAATTAACGGTACCATTGCTAAAGAATGGCCGTATGTGAATAGTTGTTTGTTGAAGTTGTTTGTTTCCCCATTGAGATGAATATATACAATTAAAGGAATACTCCAACGTTTTTGGGCCAAATATCCTTTTTGCCACTTACCCAGACTGTGACAAGATGTTTGATGCCATTTTCATCTCTGTACGCCCACTGGTTCGGTTCCTATGGGTAGCATTTCGTGTTAGCTTAGCATAAAGACTTGAAGTCTACAGGAGTCATTAGCCTAGATACGTCAAAGTGAAAAAAATAAACCTTACAGCAACTCCAAAGCTGTTTTATTTACACAATGTATTGTATGTATTTGAAATATAAGTATTGGATTTTTTTTTTTTAAATAACTGTCGTTTTAGGAGAAGTTAGATGAGAAGTTAGAAGAACTATAGATGGTAGGAACTATCACCTACGTTTCCTACCATCTAACCTCTCCTAAAACAACTTTTTTTTTTTTAATCCCAAGATGTCAAATACACATGATAGGCTGTGTGAATAAGACAGCTTCAGAATTGCTGTAAGGTTTATTGTTTTCACTTTAACGGAGCTAGGATGATGACTCATGTAGCCTTCAAGTCTTTATGCTAAGCTAACACAAAATGCTACCCATAGGAATCGAACCAGTGGAAGTACAGAGGTGAAAATGGTATTGAACATCTTGTCTCAGTGTGGGTAAGTCGTAAAAAGGGTATTTTGCCCAAAATGTTCAAGTATTCCTTTAAACAGCTTGACTTGCATGCAATCCATTCTATATACATAGATTAAAGTAACCTTAGTGAGACAACTGAAATGAAAAATATGAGAAAGGGTTCCATAGTATACTGACTTGCACTTCCATTACAAATTAAAGCCAACAAAGAAAATTTATTCGATGCCGTAAGAAGAATCAGTGATCCTTAAAGCTGCACTAGGCAAGATGTGGTGTAAAAATCCAGCAGTCTTAACCTAAGTCACAAAGTGGGGCTGCAGCATAGGGGTGTCTCATCCCCGCTAACTGAGGTGCCCTTCATTCAACCGGTTTCATGTGGTCGCTCGTAGAAAAAAACGTGGCCAAAGGCTCGTGGTGCTGCATCTAATTCAAGTTCAGGTTTATACAGATCTCTCTCTGGTGATTGTCTCTGGTCAGGCCTATCAATCAAGCTCATGTTGCCTGTGCGTATGAAGCACATGCATATGCCAGTGCTCATCTGGTGGGAGGGGATTCAGATGGAGGGGAGAGGGGGGAGAGCTGCAGGAGGAGGGCTATTAACCCTGTGTCTTGTAAATTTTTTTTATTTTTTTTTTTTGCCTTTTCCAGATAATTGCCTACCCCTGCTTTAAAGGATAATTCTGGTATTTTTGAACCTGTGACCTATTTTCCATCTATTTGGGTTTAAATAATAAATAAAAGTTTTGGAATCGGTCCAGTATTGAGCAAGACCACTATAACCAGCAACCGCGAAACACGGCTGTAATGTAATCAAGTGGGGCCACTTGAAAACGGTCCACGTCAAAGTACATCCACTAAAAGCGCTTGTTTTGCCACTGAAAGGCTCAGATTATTATTATAAGTGTCTGACAACATTATGGAAAGCATCCCTTCAGAGATAAAGACGTGTGTAACAGAAGTCTCCCTCAAGGAGAAGCCTCACTCTGATATCTCGCGGGAGGTGAGTTGTTGCAGGAAGATAGCAGTGTAAACATGAGAGAGCTGTCCGGGGAAGAGTGGAAACGTTAACAGTTACAGAGTTGGAACTAAGAAAACGTAGCTTAGTGTCATCTAAAGATTAAAGAAATAAACATTGGTTTGTGTTTGCACATTTCCAAGTTCCAGCTTGTGCCAAGAGAGTGTCGCGCCACTCTTTGTGCAGCTTTCATAGACTACCATTGTTGGAAAGGGACACACTGAAGCTGTGGCTAGTTACAAATGCTACAAATGGATGCTAACACTCTGTCCATACACTGCACCTTGCAGACCATTGGGCCTGCAGTGACTATTTGGATCACTACTGTCAGCCAAAGAAGAGAAGAAATCCTATACTAAAACACTGTACCTAAAGAAAAATGCTGTTCCAAGAGTGGAGAGACCTGCTGCAGACAGAGTGGAGGTAATACACACAGTGCCAGCGCTTTCCATGATGTTGTCAGACATAATAATAATAATCTGAGCCTGTGACAGGCAAAAACAAGCACTTTTAGTGGATGTAGTTTTACACGGACAGGTTGCCCCGTTGGATTACGTTATAGCCATGTTTCGTGATTGCCGGTTATAGCATTCTCATTCAATACTGGACCACTGCCAAAACCTTTTGTTCCTATTAATCATTTAGACCCAAATAGATGGGAAAACAGGCCCCAGATTCAAAAATACCAGCATCATCCTTTAATGAATTTATAGCATTTTCAATGTGATTAACCATTTTTGCTAGTGTGCAAGTTAAACTAATTTTGTTAGTTTTAAATTTCCTTCCCAATTCTGAAAAATCAAAACCCCTAGATAATGTGTACCAGTGGCCTTTATGGTGTTTTTGCACTTTTTGCCTCAAACACTAGGAGCGCTCTAAATGAAAATCGAGGAGTGTGCATTTAGAATTTATCATCCCCTGCACTTTCTGCAGGTATGACAGATTTCATTGTAAAGTTAATAGAAAAAAGAGAAAATGGATGCAGTCTCTACACCACTCTTCTCCATAAAAAGTGTGAACACAAGCAGATAAATGTTTCTGTTTTATATCAGTGTGCCAGCCCATTTAGTTTCCATGCAGTAGAAGGCATATGGATATCGTGCTTACCACAGGTCTCCACTCGGACGAGCTGCAGTTCAATGCTTTTGATAGGAACCTGTGAATTCTCCACCACCACCTCCCCAGTCAATGGCTGGCTGATCACACAGTTTGTGGCGTCTAAATGGCCCCGAATTAGAAACTTTGGCAACAAACTCCTCTGAGGAGGCAAAAAGCAAGGTTGTCTGTTCAGTAAAGTCTGTGAATGCCTTGTACAATTTAGCTAGCTGCAACTGTATTGTAAAACTGTCTTCCTCAAATGAAATACAGTGATGAGTCCACCTCACGGATGTTCTGCAGGGTGTCTGGAGTGATGTTGAAGTCGACTGGAGTCGGTAAAACTTGGGCTTTCTGTGGCTAGAAGGATAATAAAAGAACAACAGATGTCACAAAGCTCAACACAGCTAAGATCTAGTCTACATGATGTCTTACATTAACTTTCTAAACAAATTCTTTTAAATTTTTGCACGCTCTATTACAGTAGTTCATTATTTAACAAGGGTTCACATCATCATTGATGTGAAGCACCACTCTATCTGCACCTATGTTCTACAGCCTATACATATCGTATGTGTAGTTATTTATTTGCAACAGCTCCTCTGATTCAACTAACTCAAACTGCAAGGGGCTTTCCTGTAAACTGGCCTGACTGGAAAGATTTTCATAATTGTTTAATGAGGCAAGCCAATCAGACCCAAGTCCAGCTGTGATTCATTTAGTGCAGCAAATCCAAAATGGAAAAAAAAAACCTAACAAGCACACACACAGATGTCATAGATGCGAAGCACCACTCTATTTGCAGCTATGTTGTATAGACTAAACATTTGTGAAAAGGCTGAAAATGTTTCAGTGACCACCAGGAGGCCAAGTGAACATGAATACAGACCTTCAAATTAGTGAAATTTTCAGATAAATTTGGTATAGAAAACACAATAAATTATGATACATTTAGGTACAACACATTTTACATTTTAATTAGGGCCTACAGTGAGGCACACCTCTTCAGGGATATGAGCACTGGGAGGTGGATCGACAAGCGGGGAGTTCCACTGGAAGTTCCAATGCATTTACTACATGAAACAAATCTGAAATCCCAAATAAAATGCTGTCCCTCTTATCCAGTGAGTGAGTGAGTTTCACCTATAGCTCACAGAGGTCTGAAAATGATTCATTTAAGTGACCATTGTTCACTTACAGAAAACACCAGGTGAGCTTCACTGATTAGCTGCTGTAATCCCTATTCACCTTTATTCCTAATTTTTTTAATTTAAAAAGGCAAAACTAATTATAAAAACTTTGATATGGGACACAGAACTTGGATCTGCTTTTACTTGTTTGTAGGGGTTTGGGAACAGTTAGTTTATAGGCTAGGTTAAAGCTCTATGTGCTGAAGCTTTGCTGGTTCTTGAATGGAGCCCCTGCAACATAAGTTAGACATTTTATATTGCCTTCTTTAATTTAACCAATTATTGACATTAACTCTGTATTTACATAATTTCTGACTAACCAGGTAGGTACCACAAAACAGCCCTATGCCATTTTTGATAATGCTCTACCAAAGTGGAACAAAATTTTAATAATTCAACTGGACTGAAGTGGTCTGATAGTCTCACCTGACAGTGCACCATGAATTCACAGGTCCGGCTCAAGTCTTTTGCCAGCAGGGAGCGCTTCATGTCACAGCGTAGGGTATACTGAGAATAAGAGCACAAATGTGACGCTTTCCTGAAGGACAGATGCTTGTAGATCGTGTTCCTTTGGCCCTACTAATCACCTAAAAGTACCCAAAAGGCCTCAATTACCCAAAATTACCCAAAATTGTTCAAAGTTACCACAACTGCCCCAGAGTACATAAAAGAACTCTAAAAGTTACCCAAATGTGCCCAAAAGTATCCCAAACCAGGCCTCAAACAGTTCTTTCTGGGTGTTTAATAGGACCCTTTTTCGCTATCATTAGTGCTAAAGGGTACCAAAAAGAGGAGGAATACTACTGTGTAACATCTAAGACTACAGCAAACCTCAGAAAAAAATGTATCCATTGCAAGTATTTACATGGACTTGCAATGGATACTTTATGGATATAAAGGTATCAGGTGCATGTGTTCCGTGTTAACACCGTTCCAGTGAACACGGTGGGGCAATGATTACATCCAGCCTCACCTGTATCCCAATAGTGTCAGCTCTTAGAGGGCAAAGCCTATACAAAATAGAAGGATAGACACATACTGTATCTCTAGGATCTATAAGTATAGGCAAAGCCCTCTAAGATTAAGCACCCACCGGCTTCCCCAGAGTACTTAGGGTTAGAAAGATAAAGCTTTTAGCTTCAAGGAGCAGAACGAATGTCTAACAGCACATATATGGGTTGCCTACAGATGCACGTGGGGTCCTCCTGGTGGGAGGGTGTAAGTCTTCAATGCTGCGCATGTGTGCTGGCAGTGAACCTAATAGCAATAGCTCTAAGAGGGCTATGCATATATTTGTAGAATAACAGACATAATATGTATCTTTCATTTGTTTGTCTATGAATGATAAGGCTTGAAATAAGTATCAGCAAGTCAAACCCACTGAAGATACAGAAATATAGGTAAATATACAGTAAATGAGACCCTTCTGGCTAATGACTTCCAGGAACACTTTTAAACCCAAAAGCAATGCCCTTGTGGTAAACAAAACAAAAAAATGTCAGATGTGTCAAGGTATTCACTCAAGGAGACGTCAAGCACACATAAGAGTCGAATAGATGCAGAGAGCATGTTGGCACTAACAACCCCACATACATTGTAGTTCTGATTACATTCACAGCCACAGAAGACAGCCCAGTGGCTCCTATGTACCTGGATGTTAACAAAAACACCATGGTAGGTCTCATACAGCACTTTGTTGCCTTTTGTGTGCAGAGGAAACTCAAACGGAATCTCCGTCTTGCCTCCTGGGATCTTTCCAGCCTTGGCCACCTCGATGTTACTGCTGATCAGCTGGATGGGCTGGGACACAAGACACAAGACAGCAGAGGCATAAAATACATGTTGTACACAGCTGGTCAATATTAGCAACAACCCACTGCTGTGACGTGTGTAGCATATTTAAACATCAACCTAGTGTTGTCAAATGATTTGTGATCGCTTGGTATAATAACTGAATAAATGAGACTCTTTAAGAGATGATTCATAGCCACTACCTCACAACAGTGGTACTGTGCTACTCTTTCTCAAAATTAATTTTGGTCTTAAGTGAAAGATAAGAGTATTGTGCCTTGTGCATTGTTCCTTACCTTGACAGAGTTGTAGAAAGCCTCAAAGACGCCAACACTCTTGGAGCTGAGCTGCAGGTTGACCAGACCCTCCATGCTCAGAGAGATGCCCTGGTGCTGCACAGCCTCCTTGTTCATGAGCACTACAACACCAGCCAACACTTCCTGCAGACAACAAACAGAAGAAAAACTCATTTCAACCATCTACTGTCTGACCTTTTTTTCTCAACATTTCAGCAGCTGGATTCAGATAATAAACTCAGAAGATGCTGTGAGGGTTTGGATGAGGAATAAGCCCATACAGGTCAGAAACACCAAACTCCATCTAGGACTGGAAGTCTGGAGCTGTGTTGAAGGAATACTCCAACGTTTTGGGCATAATACCCTTTTTCTGACTTACCCAGACTGAGACAAGATGTCAAAACCATTTTCATCTCTGTACGTCCACTGGTTCAGTTCCTGTGGTTAGCATCTCATGTTACCTTAGCATAAGGACTTGAAATCTACAGGAGTCATTAGCCTTGCCCTATAAACCTTACTTCAACTCCGAAGCTGAAGTCTTACTTATGCAATGTATCATGGTAATGAAATACACGTATTGGAATTATTATATTTATATATTTTTGTTTTGTTTAAATGAGAGTCGTGTTGGGAGAAGTTAGATGGCAGGAACTATAACCGCTCAACACATAGGATAGTTCCTACTATCTAACGCCTACAAGGCCTCATTTTATTTTTTTAATTCAAGAAGTGTATTTCAAATACACATGATACATTGTGTAAATAAGCCAGGTTTGGGGTCGCTGTAACCGCTGCACACAGACGGAAGGATACATGTGTTCAGTGGTTATGGTTCCAACCATCTAGCCTCTACTTTTTCACTTTGACGGAACTAGGCTAATGACTCCTTAGGACTTCAAGTCTTTATGCTAAGCTAACACAAAATGCTACACATAGGAACCGAATCAGTGGGCGTACATAGGTGAAAATGGTAACAAACATATTGTCTCAGTCTGGGTAAGACGGAAAAGGGGTATTTTGCCCAAAACGTTGGAGTATTCATTTGAGAAACTTCACAGTGTAGGCTCCAAATAGCACAGAAAGGCAACTGTTTGAAATCGGCATGAGCATGAACAGCCACAACTTCTTGTCACTGTTTGGCTTGGTAAATGAAAATGTGCCTCCTATCACAACAAAGCCCTTTTAAGATTATTTTGGGTAACGTTATTTCTGCTTTAGTGGATAGTGGCGGAGTCTGGCGACTCATGGTGGCCCAACGGCCCACGAAGACAATTAATTTTGATTTGGGGTTTTCTCTTAATTTGTCAACGGCCTGTATGTAAAAGATAAACTGGAAACTCAAAGCCAGCTAAGTGCAGCGGCATCTGGTGGCCGTTCAGACAAGTTACCTGTCCTGTAAACAGACAGATCAGCTGCTGGTCACGTGCCTAACGTTATAGCAAAACACATCAGGAGGTTTCTACGCTATTTAACAACCACTGGTTTCATAGATTGTCCTTGTTACACAACATGGACAGTAACAAGACGTTACCATGGCTAATGTTACAGGGGCCAAACGAGTATCTAGCTCATCATAGCAAACTTACCCCTTCATGATAAACTTTATTTGCTCTTTTGAGTCTTATATCCAAAGTGACACTCATCGCCGACAGCTTGGTTTAATTCACTCGATGCAGCTGAATCCTTCTTATTGAAAATATACTCGTAAGACAACAGTGATAACACTTCCTTCTCCTCCTCCTCCCTCCTGCTGCTGCTTCTTCTTCGTCGTCGTCGTCTCGTTGTTCTTCTTTTCCTCTGTATTTAATGGCGGCTCGCACACCAGTGAATTTACATACCGCCACCTACCGTACAGGAATGGTAGTTTCATTAATTTCATGAAGAACAATAGGCTATATGACAGCCTGATGACAGCTCCAATACTTCCTGTTTTATTTGTCCTTGTTTATTTCCTGTGGAACAGGATTGGCCTGAACTAATTAAACCAGGTGTGCTTGCTCGTTGTCGCTGGCTGCTGCAATCAAACACACATGGTTTAATTAGTTCAGTCCAATTATGTTCCACAGGAAATAAACGAGCATGTGAGTTTCAGGAAGTATTGGAGCTGTGCATATAGCCTATTGGAGGTCTGCAGAGCTCCACTGGGGAGTCGCTTCGGGTGCAGGCTCCGCTCTCAAGTCAGCTCCACCAAAGACCTTTGGAATATAGAATAAGACGTTGCACTCTGCCACTTTACAATGGGGAATTGGCGGATGGAAGAATGATCTCAAGCTATACAAAAAAATCCTTGTATTACATGACAAACAAAAATGCCCAGAGACTCTTTTCTTTAATGGACTTATTTACCCTTCTTGAATAAGACCCTCACATTGTTATTTTCTATTCTTTTTAGTTGTATTTTTTTCTTTGTTTTTCTTTTTCTTTGAAGCTAGTTCAACCTTTTCTATCATTGCATCACAAAATGTGCCTTAAATGTTGGTAATTTGAAGATAGAGCACACTATCAGCCAATCACACATTCAGATTTTGCGCATCGGCACAGCTTTGATATTACACTGCTAATGCACAACAGCACTACAAGTCCAGACAAGCGCAAAGAAGACAATGGTTAGACTGCTCCACAGCACTGAATTAATACAGGTAAAACTGTAAATGTATACTTTTGTGCCTGACACGAGTGTTTACACTTAGCATGGCAACTACACAGGCTGCAGCAGGTAATGTTGCTGAGTAGATAGCGCATGCGCACAAGCCTCGGTGAGTTAAAACTCGTTTTTCTGCGGCATTAATGTCCTTCGGAACAAATTTTATGACTCTGTGTTGTTTACAGTTTGACAGCGTCACTAAATTTGGAAATCAAATGACAACAAATACAGCAGAACGGTAGATTCAGCCAGCTCCCCATTCAAAGAGCTAGGGCTCTGGTTTTGTCGGTCGTGATCCTGCTGCCCGAGGGCGTTTCAAAGATGGCACCAGAGTGCGCAGTCTCTCTTTTATAAAAAGGTCTCTGATTGTAGTTTCTTTTTTTAAATCGTGTATTTCTTAGAATTTGAAGTTGTAAATACTGAATTGAGAATCTGTTGGAAATGTACTCAATTAACAGTACTATAACATTTTTTGGAA
>OMKZ01052192.1:0-15381 GCA_900302535.1 Neoniphon sammara | reverse complement strand
TGTCTGTGTGTGTGTGTGTGCGCGTGTGTGCGTGCATGTGTGTGTTTGTGTTTGGGGAGGTAAATCCACCCCATCTACAGAGGCAGACAAAGAGCAAACTACTTTTAACCTACATAGGCCACTGTAAGGCTTTTAAACTGGAACGATTTTGGATTTGAGGAAGGTTTCAAGTTTTTAATTGGCATGGATACAATGTCTGCAGAGCCTAGAAATGCATGGACTTGAGTATCAGACCTTGATGATGTAGAAAATTTTCCCAATTACTTCATATTACTATCATTGTAGTAATATAAAGTAGTACTATCATTTAAGTAGTACTATCATTTTGATGTGGCTTGGTCTCCCAACAATTTATGAAATGAGCAAATACATACATGATCTGTACACATATGGGGATGGAAATACATTCTCCTACCATAGAAGGATTAGATGGAAGAGACACGACTAGAAACAGGCAGTAGTTTGACACTGAAGTAGCACAGGGTGTAGAAGTTGGGGGATGGGTGGACAGATACATTTATAGATCAAAAGTCTTGTATTTACTGTGGGCAAAAATGAACGTGTTTCAGCTACGCGTTTCAGCATCCATCTTCATCGTCAGCTGACTCACTAATAGGTTACGTGCTTACTCCATGATTTTTGTCAGTTGAGTCTAAATGGTCCTCACTGCAATCGACCCTTGGCAATTTTGCGTAATGTACCTTTAAAGCCCCCCTGCAGTAATTCCATTCCTTGAATCATTTTCAAAACTACCTGAAAGAGTTCAGTGATACCTCCACCAATGACAGCCTCAATCAAAGCGGGTCTCACCTGTCTGACAGGTGTAACCACACCCCTTCAGGTGATTTCAAACACACCTTGCAAGTAAATCTTTGGTTACCTGGCAAAATGGGAGTAATAACTAATTACAGACAGCTGTCAAAACCAGTCCATGCCCTGATTAACCAGCTGCACATGTGAGACTCACTGTGATTGGTGAGAAAACCCTACATCACTTTCTTTGAAAATCACTGAGGTCATGATGTCACTGGAGGGGCCCTTTAAGCATTATCTGGGTAGTAAAAGATCCATTATGTGGTCGACCAAAAGTCAACTTAAAACAACAGTAATGAGGGTCTCAGCTGTGCCCAGCTGCAGGCACATCTACAACTCCCCTGTACGCTCATCTTCCACTAAGGACAAGCACGAAAGAAATGATGGAGGATCCCATGATGCTGCTGTGTCAGCATGCTAGCTAGGAAAAGACTTCCTCTGGCTATAGCCTGAGTCCTATCCACCAGTCATCAACATTATAGCTTCCTGGCTTCTCACGTTTCCCCCTGGAAAATGTGAGAAGATGGTAGGAACTATAACCACTGAACATATGTGTTCATCGGTTACAGTACCTACCATCTAACTTCTGCTAAAATGATGTTTTTTTGTTTGTTTGTTTGTTTGTTTGTTTGTTTGTTTGTTTTTTGGTAATTTCAAGACGTGTATTTAATTCACGGGAATACTCCTGTAGACTTCAAGTCTTTATGCTAAGCTAACATGAAATGCTACCCATCGGAACCAAACCAGTGGAGGTACAGAGGTGAAAATGGTATCGAACATCTTGTCTCAGTCTGGGTAAGTCAGAAGTCAGGGACATAATGCTGGGAGGAATCATTCACAAGTGTAAACAAATAGGATATCATTTAGGGCAAGAAGCACAATTTTATTTGAAAGGACTGGAGGAGGAGTGACACTGTTCAAACATTTGTGAAGGTTTAATTGTTTGAAATGTTTAATTATGCCCACTACGCCTTGATGAGGTCATCATTAAAGATATTCTGTGTTACAGGAAGCAGAGGTCATGTGACTTCATTTCATGGGGACTTAATGCAAGTAATTGTTGTAGACTGTAACAGGAATAATTTAGTATCACTTGCAGCTGACTGATTTAACACTTTACAAGTTAAATAGCTCAGCTTGACTTAACACTACATAGGTTGTGAATGGATTTGAACCATGGCTGAGGTCATAATTAGTGGTTTTAGTGGTAAGGTAGAATTCGTAAACACACACACACACACACACACACACACACGCACACACACACACACTTACTTACTTAAGCACAAAGTGGTGGCCTGTGTTGCCCATGCTCTGTAATTAAAGAGCCAGCTGAGTGCAGGCTTTTGTTAGCTGAACTCTCAGTTACAGCTGCTGTGTTCCGGCTCTGTCCCAGTATGTACCTGCTTACCTTAACCAGTATCCTGAGCATGTGAGATTTTCTCTGTAGCATGTGGCCTCTGGCATGGGTGCAGGAATTATGGTCTATGTGAATATAGATCACTGCAGGGATTAAAATTTTCCCCAGAACTGTATCCTTGTCAGACTGGAAACACCTCTGAAAGCCACAGCATGTAGATTGTGGGACATATCCTGAAAAATTGGCAAACTCATGGGTTGCCTTAACCATACTGTGCATACATCAGGATGCAGGGCAAGCTTTACTCGCATGGCTTGAATATAATCTTGAATATAAGCATATGATTTTATCACTTGGCCACTGAACACCTCTTTGCCTCAGTTCCTGACACCAAGAAGAAAATTACCTCCACTTTGCTCAATTTGCCTGCAGCCGTGGAATTTTTATGCATTTGTACCACCTTTAAATTTTGCCTGTTGCACACTGGCATGTAGAAAGAAAGCTATCCAGCTCACATGGCAACAAAAAGAGGACAATACTGAAGGTTGATGATTTCATGTGGCAAGAGCTCCTTTTCCAAATGTAAAGAAAAATAGGTAGATAGATAGATAGACTGAACAGTGTTGGCTTGGCTGTTTTACTGCGTTTGTAGGAGAGCCTAAAAGAACAGGGAAAATTTGCACACTTTCCAGTCAATGGCAAACACATTGACCACTAATATTTATCCAAGAGCAGGACACAACCTGGAGCTCTGCTGACCTTGAGCCTCAGATTTAATTTTTTACAAATCCTGTGGGCCGATTGTGCTTTTTAATGAGTCATGAAAGAATTATTACTGAATAGGTGCAAATTAGTACAAAATTGTCAGTAGATATATGCCAAAACTTACAGTCCTGCTAGAAACATATAACCTGATTAGGTATTATTATTGTTCAATAAGAGCCAGACTATGCGTTAATTATGTGTAACCCCTTGTCTAGACCGCAAGCATATCAGTCTCACCTGCGTCTCACAGATGTAACCGCGGCATGAAGCATTTATTTACGCTTCGTAGACACAAGGTGATGCCCAATAAAAAGGCAAGAATAATTTATCCACATTTCGCAGCCTAGGATATTTGTTCTTTCAAACTCTACACTCATCATGTTTTAGGAGCCTATTTGTCAGTCCTATATAGCCATGGGCTATATAATATAGGTCAAAATTTGAAATACTTCGCCGGCATGTTCAGTGTAAATTGTCAATCACATGCATCAGTGTTGATGGAAAACTCAGGAATAAACACACACATCAAAGGAAAACTGCACACAACACAGAAAGGCTGGCTGCTCATGATTTACACATTGAAATGAGCTCAGTGCCCGTACGTCCAGTTTGAGTTATACATATTTTCTCCACATGGGGGAACACCGGTGGCGTTGTATTGGGGAGGCGCTACGGTGGTGGAATATATGATGTACATGATGCTCTGTCACTGTCAAAAAGAGTTTTGCAAAATATACTGATGATACCAATTACTTGGCAAGATTTTCTTCATAATGTGCCTCCGTAGCCGCTGGTTTACACAAGAACATAAGAAGTGATATCTTCTTCTTGGTTGGTAGTTGCTCTTTACCAGCAATTTTCATTTAGTGCTCCTACCTGAAACGTGTGGCACTGCAGCAGAGTTTGCGTCACATTATAAATCTTGGGCTGCACATTTTGGTATGCAAGAATGCGAGGAACAGCCCTTGCGTCATCCTCTGCGTTCCTACTTTACTATGTTCCGGCCCTTAGTGTGTGTGTAATGGAGAGTTTCATACGCCATATAGATTCTCGCATTTTCCTTGTCTGTCATCTTAATATGAAACTGTCATAATGTCTTTTTATTTACTTTACTGTACAGTGGTATTTTGGTTCATATAATCAAATAAACAGCACATCAGTTCGACATCACCTTCGAACTGACGGAAGTGCTCTCTCTCTCTCTCTCGCTCTCTCTCTCTCTCTCTCTCTCTAGCCTATAATGTAAATTAAGGTCCCGCTCATAATATTCAATTATTTATTTATTTTCATATTTTTACAATTGGTTTTCTTAACCTTTTTCTGTCTAAACTAAATGTAAATTAAATTTAAAATGAAACATTCTATTAATTATGGCCATTATCATAGGCAAACTCAATGTAGAAAGATAGGGCCTGCAGTAGCAGCAACGCAGCAGAAACGCTGCCAGTGTGGACCAAGTCTAAGAGCCGTGCATAAGAGAAATCCCGTGCGTGCTTGTATACAAGGCTGTATGGTGGAAGTCACACAAGCATGTGCATCCATATACCAAGAAGCAGTTTGGTGATTTTATAACTGTAGTGGCTATGCAATGCTACGTAAGGTGGAGTTTTTCAAGTCAGACAAAGGAGAGGGAAGCTGTACAAGGTAATATGTGCCAAAACGTTGATCACTGAGCAAATAAATAATACTGCATCAGAGTTATTGAGTGTGTGGCTTGCTTCTCCTCCTTCTAATGTCTGCCCAGTGAGCCAGCACTTTTTAGGTCAGCATAGCTTCATTCATTCCAGCCATGCATACACCCTGCAACCAAGCACCTACAAAGTGTCAAAAAAAAACAAAAAGAAAGAAAGAAGCCCAGCTGAAGGCTAAAACGTAGAAAGCTATCTCATGACTAGGATCTTAAAGGAATACTCCAACATTTTGGGCAATATCCCCTTTTTCCGACTTACCCAGACTGAGACAAGATGTTCCATACCATTTTCACCTCTGTACGTCCACTGGTTCAATTCCTATGGGTAGCATTTCATGTTAGCTTAGCATAAAGACTTGAAGTTTACAGGAGTCACTAGCCTTGCTCCGTCAAAGTGAAAAAATAAACCTTACAGCAACTCTGAAGCTGTCTTATGTACACAGTGTAAATTGGTATTGTATAACCTGACTCCAAAATTCAGGTGAATAAAATAACAATTTATTACTGGAAAAAGTCCCAGATCCCAGCTTGTATGCCAGAAAGGATAGTTACTTCATTTTCTGTGTATTGGTAAATACAGGTGCAGTACTTATATGTTTTTTTTTAATTAATTAATTAATTTATTTATTTATTGATTTTTTTTTTTATGTCTCCACATAAAGTTTGCCCTGAAGATTCAGGAAATGTGTTTTCAATCACCAGTATAGAAATGGATCTGTGTTTGGACAGCAGAATGAAAATAATGCCACACCTCAGGAATGTCTGAGTATACACACAAAATTTATTTTTGGGAATTGGAACACAGAACTATGCATTGGCGTGTGTTTTTAAATAAGGCATAAGCATATTATGTGATATTACGTTTGTTGTGGTTGGTAAAGCCATGCTAAAACAGTCTGTTTCAACTGTCGGTTTATCAGCGACACTCCTGTGGTTTCCAGGTTTCAAAGCCTTACTGAAGTGCCTGTCTGGGAGGTTCTGCAGCCAGGAGCTGATAGGAATCATGGGGCCCTCAGGGGCTGGGAAGTCTACCCTAATGAACATTCTGGCTGGATACAGGTATGAGCCAAGATCCCCTCCAACTCATTTACAGTATGTCTAGTCTGTAAATATATTAGTTTACTGAAGCCGTTTTAACACTTGTATTCCTTAGCCCTGGCCCTGTGCTTACTGTAGCCCAGGGTTTAGGTTAGCCTCGATTCACACTTGTATTAACAAACCCAGGCCTTACAGTAAGCCCTGTCTTAAGCCCTGTTCATATCAAGTTGGAACTCGGAATTTTCAGCTTACATTTCCAACCTATCACAACCGTGTGTCAACTCGGGAAAAACGGATCACAGTAAAAAGAAGAAACTCCATAATTCCTCCAGAGGAAACACCAAAATTGTATGCAGCAGTATTTGCTGCATACTTCAGAATTCACTGAAGAAAACAGGAGATGCATTAAGTCTAGGTATCAGTGCTTTTCTACTTCTATCGTTAACTAATTACACATCAAATTGCTTCATGGTGAAGTTAAGCTATGCAGCTAACAAGCTAGTTATCATTGAGATGAATGTCCTCTGACATCACTTCAACTGAAATCGGAGAAACCGGAGCTCTAAAATGATACCTGAGTTGGACAACTGTTCAATTTGTTTTTTCAAAACTCACAGCACGTTTCTAATGAGTTCCAAGTGAACGCAGCATTTGACTGGACATTTTTCACAGCAGCCATTTTGACCTGAAATAGTAGGTAAGCGTGTGTTACTAATCACATTAATTAAGGCTCTGTAACTAAATAGAACAGAACCTTAATCAGTGTCACTAGAAACACCTGTGTTTACCTACTATTTTATGTCAAAAGGAGGATGTCTCACATTCTAAGTTCCAAATGTGAAATGACTGTTAGCTGTTAGCCCAAGGCTAATAGAAGTGTAAGCCAATGGGGGTCTTAGCCAGGGGTAAGTGTAGTATGAAAAGGCCTTTAGGATTCTAAGATGATCTCTGTATTCAGATTCAGATTCAGAAAGACTTTATTGATCCCTGCAGGGAAATGAAGACATGGCTGGCCAGCCAGGATGGGGTTGAAAATATTTGTTGTAATTTTCTAAATTGAAACCAGGTAGCTCACACAATAATAATATATTTGAAGTCAGATTGTACATTCAATGTCTGTTCACCTCTGTTTTTGTAATGTTTGACTTGTACCTGAGAAAAGAATCTCCTCTCCTGTAGACCATAAACTCCATCTAATCTAATCTAATACTGTTGCCACTGTTATTAGCATTAATGTTTGTATTAGTATCCTGCCTTTTACTTACAAGCTTAAGATTAACTAAAGCTACTTTTTCTAGTATTTGTCATGTGTGCAGCCTAGCCAATTGAACTGAACGTGCGTGTGCGTGTGTGTGTGTGTGTGTGTGTGTGTGTGTGTGTGTGTCACTCCCCAGGGAAACAGGGATGAAGGGTCAGATCCTGGTGAATGGGAAGCCCAGGGACCTGAGAACCTTCAGGAAAATGTCCTGCTACATCATGCAGGATGACATGCTGCTGCCACACCTCACTGTGCGGGAGGCCATGATGGTGAGGTCAAACTGACAGGCTCGTGGCACATTTGATTGAGAGCAAACTCCCATCAGGCAGTGCAGGAATATTTGGAGGGCAGGGAAAAAGAAAGAAATCACACAGTCATTGCGCTTCCAGTCGGTATGTTGCTTGTTTTGATCTTTGCTATGGTGCCTGCAAAATGAGCATTCCCAAAGTATTTATTTATAATCTGCAACCAGAATCCAGTTTATAAAATATCCAAAATAAATAAAACAACTAATTTATTTTAATTCTGGGATCTTCGTTCTATCTAGAACAGGAGCAAACAGTCCAAAGAGCCAGCGAGGAGTGAATTGTGTGCCATTGTGCTGCAGGATAGGGCTCGTGACTTGGGAAACACTGCCACCTATTGCTTACAGTGTGTAGGTGCTGAACATGCGGTATATTACATGAACATGATGCATATTTTCTCATTGCTTCAGGTTTCAGCCAATTTGAAGCTGAGTGAAACTATGGACGTGAAGAAAGAGTTGGTGAGCTAAACATCAAACATGTAACATCTACTGGTTTAACATTATCTAAAGAAAAAACTCTCCTTTTTTGTTTGTGCATAATGTTTCATTCTCACTGTCATCTCAATATTTTGTGTCAGTGAGGGACTTGGGATGGTTTGAATGGTTTGAAAAAATTTGGATTTTGGATTAAAAGGTTGGGGTGAGAGAACTTTGTGGATGTGTTTGATTTGTTTAAAGTGACAATAATTCCCATTTCATAAAATGGACATAGTTCAGTATATCTGGGTGAGGTTAAAGGTTGATGACTTAGTAATTATGTGGCCAGGGTCGGAGATGTCTGTCTTTCAAAACTCACTTTGATTTGGAACGAAAATACTCCATCACACACACACAAGCATGCATGTGCAGGCACGCGCACACACACACACACACACACACACACACACACACACACACACACACATTTAGCCCAGTAACAATGTGACAAGGCAGTTTTATTATTCAGTATTTAGCATGGTGATACATTATCTCTTGATGTCTCTGCTGGATCTCTCCTCTAATTAGCTTGACTTTATTTTTTGTGTCAGTTACATGTCAAACATTCTATTTAGGGTTTTTGTTATTGTTGCTTTTCTGTGATTATGGGATCAAATGTACTGTTTTTATTTGTTGTTGTTTTTGTTACTATAAATTGGTTGTTAAACCTCTCTCTAGGTGAATGAGATCTTGACAGCCTTGGGGCTCCATGAATGTGCTCACACTCGTACCAGCTCACTGTCAGGCGGACAGTGTAAACGGCTGGCTATAGCACTGGAGCTGGTCAACAACCCTCCAGTCATGTTCTTTGATGAGCCCACCAGGTGAGACAGATGCTAATG
Source organism: Neoniphon sammara (assembly GCA_900302535.1). Lineage (NCBI taxonomy): Eukaryota > Metazoa > Chordata > Actinopteri > Holocentriformes > Holocentridae > Neoniphon > Neoniphon sammara. The sequence continues at coordinate 6,831 of OMKZ01052192.1, read as the reverse complement.
CAAATAAATAAATGCTCTAGTTCCAAGATCCAACTGGAGCCTGTCAGTACAGTTCAACGAATATCGATATGTTTGACTTGAAGCTGCCAGTAGCTAGCATTTCATGCTGACATTTAAGCCTTTAAAGGAATACTCCAACATTTTGGGCAAAATACCCTTTTTCTGACTTAACCAGACTGAGACAAAATGTTCGATACCATTTTCACCTCTGTACGTCAACTGGTTTGATTTCCGATGGTTAGCATTTCATGTTAGCTTAGCATAAAGTCTACAGGAGTCATTAGCCTAGCTCCGTCAAAGTGAAAAAAATAAACCTTACAGCAACTCTGAAGCTCAGATGTTTCTTGGCTGAAACCTGTTTTTCAAGACTGTTTCAAGCCTCTGAACTAGCATGTGAATTGTGGAATTGTGTAAATAAGACAGTTTCAGAGTTGCTGTAAGGTTTATAGTGGACAACCAGTGGACATACAGAGGTGAAAATGGTATTGAACATTTTGTTTCAGTCTGGGTAAGCCAGAAAAAGGGTATTTTGACCAAAACATTGCAGTATACCTTTAAAAGCAGCACTCTGTTTTTCATCCACTCTTTCGCTTCCCTCTGCAGTGGCTTGGACAGTGCGTCATGCTACCAAGTTGTCTCCCTAATGCGTTCTCTGGCACTGGGAGGACGAACCATCATCTGCACCATTCACCAACCCAGTGCCAAGCTCTTTGAGATGTTTGACAAGGTACATAGCTGCCACTGCCCACTGTTTGCTGTCAGTAAACTGGTAAAATGAATGGATGGTTGGATGGAAGTTAAAATTTCATTTTATTATGATAAAGTTGCAGTTGCACTCCCATTATGAGAAACATGTACACTGGCTTTTTAAAGGAAAGAACACAAATGTCTTTCTAAGGTCAAAGAAAGTTGGGCTGGACTTTTATTTACTTGCAAAACCCATGTGAGTAATCCTGTCCTTCCACAGCTCTACATTCTGAGCCAGGGTCAGTGTATCTACAAAGGCACAGTCCCTTACCTCATTCCCTACCTGAAAACTCTGGGCCTTTACTGTCCTACCTACCACAACCCTGCAGACTTCAGTATGTTCACTTAAAATCTTTTTTGTTGTGTTCACATTTTAAGAATATAAATTGTGTACATTTTCAGTTACAGAACTTAAAAGCAATTTACTATCTTAAACATTACTAACACATAATCATCTGTCTGGTTTTGTCTCTTGCTCAGTCATTGAGGTGGCATCGGGAGAGTATGGAGACTTGAACCCGGTGTTGTTTGAGGCCGTGCAAGGTGGACTGTGTGCCTTAGAGGAGAAGAAGAACCAGTGTGATAACAAAGGCCCACCAGTCTGTGCAACAAAGTACCCTACGGTGGGTACCGGATGATAAGATGGTGTACTGCAGTATGTGCTACAATCTTGGGATGAGATGATATTCTAGACATATTTTATTGACTTGAATTTCTGTGCCTCCATTTCCCAGGACTCTGGACACATAGAGAGCCATACTTTTGCGACAAGCACACTGACGCAGTTCTGCATCCTCTTCAAGAGAACATTCATAACTATATGTCGAGACCAGGTGGGTGACATCTGCCAGAAACCACTGGGGCAAATAGACGTTGCAAACACATACAAAACTAAAAAGTATGCATACCAAATTAGCTTACTCATCCATCAAGCAAAATTGAATTGAAATTTTGAAGGAGCAAATCTCTGCTTTCTGTCCATTCCCAGGTGTTGACCCACCTCAGACTGATGTCCCACATCTCCATAGGCGTGTTAATAGGCTTGCTCTATCTGAACATTGGCAATGATGCTAGCAAGGTCTTCAACAACACTGGATTCCTCTTCTTCTCCATGCTCTTCCTCATGTTTGGAGCGCTCATGCCTACTGTGTTAACCTGTGAGTATGATCAAACTATAAAGGTACCAGGAGTGAAATACAAATCATATGATAAACCTACAATCAACTTGGTTTAAGTTGATTCTAGTGTAAATTTCTGTAAACATGGCACCGATGAACAAGAGCTGATCATTGTCTAATGAAAATTGAATGAATATTTGGTCCAGTGTCAAAATTGTTAAGCCTGTCAAATAGAACATCATGTCAGGTTAAATTATCACATTATATTTAATATGCATAGATTAATCCTATTGCAACTGATGTATGTGGTAAGATATCTTTATTTACCATCTGTTAGTTCCTCTGGAGATGTCTGTGTTCCTGAGGGAACATCTGAACTACTGGTACAGCCTGAAGGCCTACTACCTGGCCAAGACAATGGCTGATATACCATTCCAGGTGAGTTGATGGTTTGTGAATGTTTGGAGTGAGGTCAGTGAGGATCTAAGTGTTGACAGGCTAGTGACACAAAATCAAATCAAACTACAAACATGTAGTAATCCAGTGGAGCCTAGTGTTACTTTGAGCAACTACTCTGCCCAATAGACTGCACATTGTTTTGCAGTATTTAGCCTCTGTCAACACTCACTGAGAAAAAGAGTTAGCTATTTCTTTCCAGGACAGGAAACCCTCCTGCACTGTTTAGGTGCTGGCCACAGCAAAACTATATTGTTTTTGCTTTCATAAATGACTGACAGTTAAACTTTGAATGATAATGTAAAACACGTAGAACATTGTCTGCTGTTGCATGTGATCTACAGCGTTGTTTTGTCCTGATACTCATACTGGGTTATGTCATATTGGGTCATATCCTATTGTGCTTAAAGGAATAATCCAACATTTTGAGAAAATACCCTGTTTCCTACTTACCCAGACTGAGACAAGATGTTTGATACCACTTTCACCTCTGTATGGCCACTGGTTCAGTTACGATGGGTAGCATTTCATGACTCCTGTACACTTCAAGTCTTCATGCTAAGCTAACACGAAATGCTAACCATAGGAATAGAATCCGTGGACATACCGAGGTGGAAATGTTATTGTGAAAATGGTAACATCTTGTCTCAGTCGGGGTAAGTCAGAAAAGAGGTATTTTGTTGGAGTATTCCTTTAATCTTATTGTATTGTATTGTAGTTGTATTGCATCATATGGTGTGACAAAGATACTCTAATAAATAATAAGTTATGATTATTTACCTTAAAAGAACAATTTACCCTAAAATAAAAACTCACTATTTACTTGTGACTTGTGTTCAGTTGTACAAACGTTCTACTGACACTGGGGAGAGTGGACAGTGACATGGTTTTCATTTTGGGGTGAACTATTCCTTTAATAAACAAGTTAATAAAGGTGTTGTTTCTTTCAGGTGATCTGCCCCATCATGTACTGTAGCATAGTGTACTGGATGACAGAGCAGCCTCCTGAAGCCAGCCGCTACTTGCTCTTCATAGCCCTGTCCACCTGTACTGCCCTGGTCGCCCAGTCGCTAGGCCTGCTGGTTGGGGCTGCCTCCACCTCACTACAGGTACTGGACCTATGGGACTTTATGCATTTCTTTGCAAGTATTTAGTCTTTCCATTGTACAAACCTGCATTGCACCTTTTCATTCTTTAATATTATACTGACTAGTTCATGTCATAGATAAAAGACCAGATATGTTCTCTGCACCTGTCCACAGGTAGCCACATTTGTTGGACCTGTCACAGCTATCCCGGTGCTCCTCTTCTCTGGATTCTTCGTCAACTTTGACACCATCCCTAAGTACCTGCAATGGAGCTCATACGTGTCTTATGTCAGGTGCTTACTGGTCTCACTCTCAAGCCTCTTAAAGAAATACATTTCATGTATTGCTGATGTTTTAGCCCTGTTAATATGTACAGTATAACCTTGTTAGTGGAAAGTTCTTAGAGCCAGGATTGTAGCAGCTACTCAGTTCAATCAAACCGAACTCAGACCACCTCAGGGGGTGGTCTGAGTGTGGTTGGTTTACAGTATGTTTGGAGGTCCAGTTGATGTGTACCGTGTGAACACAAAGCACTTCCAGTATGTTTCACATTTTTTTCAATAGATTTTTATGCTTTAGGTCTATTTCCTGTTATTTCAGTACACAAATAGTCAGAATACATAATAGGCTACAATTAAGAGTATGCATTGATGTTTTGTCATGTAGCTTATGTCATATTTCTATTCAGATGCTTTTTGTGTTCAGATGTGATTTGAGCGAGCCTGTTACCAGTTTCTCTATTTCTGTTGGCTAATTTAAAAACTACCCACAACGCAAAGCAACAAGGGGATGAGCTCTAAAAGACCTGTATTGTGAACAGTAAGTGGACTGAGATCCCATCAGAGTGCAAGTGGACCAGAAAGAGAACTCAGTTGTCTTTATGGAACACAAAGAGAATTGAATTCTATTTCAGTTGGTCCCCTTTTTGGTTCATTTAAAGACGACTGAGTTTGGTTCATTTAAGGACTGTATGTGGAAACACCCTTAGTAAACACAGCTTGTCCACCTTTTTCAGCATAGGAAAATAATAGACTCTATAGCAGATAGTATCAGACCAGTGGAAGTTCCATGATATCTCACACAATGAATAACAATGTATGTTGTTATTCTGTCTCTTATTAATTTGCCCAGGTATGGCTTTGAAGGGGTGATCCTGTCCATTTATGGGATGAACCGTTCAGAGCTGGAGTGTCCAGGGAAGGTGTGTAAGTTCCAACAACCTGAGGAGGTTCTCCAGTTATTGGATGTGGAGGATGCCAAGCTCTACATGGATTTCATTGTCCTGGGCATTTTCTTCATTATCCTACGTCTGGCCACCTACCTCGTCCTCCGCTACAAGGTCAAGTCTGAGCGATAGGTTTTGGCTTGGCTTGGCTCCCAAAACTTAATGCCCTCCCTTAACTTCATTCCTGGTCTCTGTTCTGTGCACAGAAAACAACCTCTCATGCGGGAATTGGTTCAATTTCATTTTATACATTGCTGCTAAGAGAACAGAATCCAAACTCCGATCCGCTCCACCGCCGAGGACCACAGGGGGGCGGTGAATGATAGTGACGAGCAGTGAAGAGCCATCTCATAAGTCCACATATACCTGTTTTACCTCAGACATCTGGATTTCAAATGAAGCATCCTGCGCACAAAGGCAGACCAGCAGTGAGGAGGGCACCGCAGACACAGACTTGGCCACGTTCTGTAGCAGATACTGCACATTTCACAACACTGGAAGATAGACACGCTTTGAGAACGGGGCGGACGTGATACAGTTCTCCAATCCCAGAGTGGGCACGCACGTTTCGATACCGTACGCTGCCGATCTAATCTGTACGATGGCTTACGTTATTGCTCTGGCCCAAGGAACCAACCCCGTGAAAGACACAAATACAAACAGAGAATGTTTACAATGTCTTTATTAGCCAAGAAAAAACCTGAGTACAAACTGTTGCACTGGAGAGAGTGTGTTGTGTTGTGCCTGAAAGACTGAAAGTGAATGACCATACTTCAATGATAACCATGGGATAATTATACCTGTACACTGGATGAAAGCTGTTTCTTTGACCTAGTTTGTTTATTTGCTGTTTATGAAAATCAAATCTTTCTTGTAGCCAGATTGTTTTTAACAAGGCGATACTTGTAAAGTAAGCTTTTTCTTGATTACCCCTAGAAATTATGTATTTTTTCTACTTCCATGATCAAATCCTAAATCCTTTTAAAAATCTAAGTTGAATTAAATATCTTTTAATAATTTTATACTGTCTTTACATCCTGTATTATCTATGGTATTGTATGCATATGTCATTATATTAGTCTATTTAAGGCGATAGATCAATTATTGTATCATCATGCTTTTGTCCAGCACTGCCATAAAAAGACACTGTATGATTATATGTATGTTATCATTCAAAGACAGAGTATTCAAGCATAGCAACAACATGGCATATGTTCAACACAACATGTTCATTCAGTCAGGTTTGGTGCTATCCAAAGTCTTAAGCTTTGTTTCAAGTACATGTAATAATTTTATGCATCTGGACTGCTAACAGGGATACTCAGCTCTTGGAGAACAACCAAAGAGAATTAAGTGTGACTGGAAAATATGTCTTCATTTCATTTGCAATGTTTTCAAAGTCTACCTGAGTAATTTATCTGCAATATCATGACCATGTATGTTCATTGATTCTCTGTTGAAACCTATGATTTGATGATCTCACAGCCAGACTTCACTGCGTAGCAATGCAAGTGTGTGGTACTCCAATAAAGACTTAAGACGTTACTAAACTTATGAAACATTGTCATAGTTTTATCAGTGTTTTATTCAGTGGAAACATTATAGATTGGGTATGCCAGAAGCCCACACACCTTTTCAAAATATCTATTTTATCTGATTTGAAGCTTGAAATGATTCATTAAATATGACTTTATAGTTTAACTTTCTTTGGAAAGGCCTTGAAGAAGAAGAAATGGAGGAGAAATAATCAGCTCTTGTATCTGTGCAAAATTTTTTAGCCTGCTGTTTATAGCAATGCAAATCCTAGGTGTGCAGGCCGAGGTTGTGTAGATGAAGCAGTAGATATGTAGATATGGGGATCAGAGGCTGCTTGCATAAATAATCTTAAAGGAATACCCCAGCATTTATGGCAAAATACCCTTTCCAACTTACCCAGACTGAGAGAAGATGTTTGATACCATTTTCACCTCTGTACGTCCATTGGTTAGGTTCCTGTGGGTAGCATTTCGTGTTAGCTTAGCATAAAGACTTGAAGTCTACAGGAGTCATTAGCCTAGCTCAGTCAGAGTGAAAAATAAACATTACAGCAACTCTGAAGTGGCCTTATTTACACAGTGTATCATGTGTATTTGAAATGCATGTCTTGGATTAAAAACAACAACAACAAAAATGAGAGTCGCCTTAGGAGGTTATAATT
>OMKZ01052191.1:0-14866 GCA_900302535.1 Neoniphon sammara | reverse complement strand
AAAAAAGGCAACAGAAAAAAGAAAAAAAAAAAAAAAACACGGCAGTGCGGTTTCAACTGTAGCAGTGACTGATGCAAAGTGATTAAAATATTCTACCATAAGCAGTTTTCAGGTATAAGTCACATGAACTTGTGGAAATAATTAAAATTAGGCAACTCGGAATCAGACCCTTTGTTTTTGTCCACTCACAACTGATGACTCTCTGCTCATCATTTTCAACAGCTGACTTGCATGTACAATCTGCTGAGAGGAAACCTGTCCCAGGAATTCACAGACTATCCCTCAGACATGCTTCTTTATTTTAAGTGAGTCTATCTTAATACAATATAGCCATTGCATTAACCGTATAATGTACCATGGTATTAAAAGTCTCAATTTGCTCATTGATTTTCCCAGATATGTAACATCTTTATATCTTTATTTACAGTGACAACAATGTCGAGAGAAAAAATTGCAGGTCATACTTTACTGCACTGGGTGCTGCTGACTTCACTGTGCTCTCCAGCGTGTTGAACAGGGAGTCACTTCTGTTGAACAATGCCAGGAGCTGTTTGGTGAGTGACCTTTAAATTATGGCTCGCTTCAAAGGGGGCAAATAACAAAAAATGCTCTAAAAACACTGTAAAAAACATTGTAAACCTCTTAAGGACTTATCCTCCATGATAAATTGACTGAAATCTCTGTGAGGGGAAGCATAGCTGTGTAGTGAGCAGGTAGATCATCTTTCATCTGGAACACCCAAGTTTAAGGACCTGGATTGGCTAGCATTTATCCTGTTGAAGTGTCCTTGAGCAAGACACTGAAATGCCAGCTGCAGACATGCTATTCTGTAGCTGATCCTGACCTTTTCTGCCTGTGGAGCAACACAAAAGAGAATTTCAACTTCAGGGACCAATAGAGTAGCACAGAAATGGACCTCAGTGTGACATTAAACTCAATGAATAATCACACACCAAGGCACAACTGAAATGTGTGCATAAGCAGTACATTTATGCACTTGTAGTCTTAGTCTACTTGTCTTTATTTTAACCTCCTGCTATATATAACACTGAAGTTAAACAAGGGAGGTAAAGCAATCAAAGTCAAGCCTGAAAAGGAATTCACATTGGTCTGAGTTATATCATCGACTGGCAATGCACTGCAGCATTGTATAAATAAAATACTATATTCTCATTTGTCCAGGGTATAAGTGGTGTGCAGCTGAACAGAGACAATGTGGAGGTGCTGGGGAACATGGCCTGCACTCTGCAAAGCTCCTACATCGAGAGCTCTGATTCTCTAATCCTGGAGAAACTCAAGGCCTGCAAGGATTTCTCTGGTAGCCAGGTCACTGCCATGGAGACGCTACTGCTGTCTGGGAAGACTCGCTACGGGTATGGAAATCAAATTAACATGCATTGAAAATGTGTTTAAAGTGCTCTTTAGAGGTGCTTTAGGTAACATTTTAAGACCTATGAATCATTATCATGTTAATTTTTCAACAAGACGAAGACGACTAGCAGCCTCTACAAGCCTCTACTCTGAATTATACATTATAATATAATTTCAGCCGGATTTTGAAATGTATATTGGAATGCATACGGACTGTTAAAGGTTCTTCTTGCTATTCAAAACAAAAGCTGCAACACCAGGAAAGAGGAAGGGGAGAAGTAACAACATAAGCAGCATCTTGTTTGTGAAGGAAGCAATGGGGTTAATGGGAAATGTGCTCTCAATTTTGAGAAACCCAAAATGCTACATGAAGAACCTTTAAATGGACGCATTAAGAAAAATGAAACATGCAGAGTTCTAATAACCATTATACCGTCCACAAGCACAATACAGGACAAGGTAATAAGCATTTGCTGTGATGTTTGTTGGCATGCTGTTAAGATGCCAGTGGAGCCATTTCATGTAAGTGGACTGATGGAGAAGTCTGATCAGAAGAGCTTTGATTCTTCAACTCCAGTTTGTGGTGTCAAACTGCATCATGTCACTCAGCTGTTACAGTCCACTAACGGCGCCTGAATGTCATCTTTTGTTTTCAGAAATACCACCACCTGGGACACGCAAACACTAGAAAACCTTGGGATCCTACCTCTGCACTTGACTAGAAATTTCTGGGGCGTGTTCACACAGGTCTGTGATTTCTCTTGCCTGTTCGACATAGAATGGAAATCCATTTTACCAGCACTGAGCAAAAAAATTATGATTGTAAATATGCAGATTAATAGCTACACATCTATATGGCTATGTCCCCTTTCCTTGTAATATATAGAACAGCTTTTGTCTCAGTGTTTAAAGCCAGTGTTTGGTTTCTTTTTCACAGACAGAAAAGAGGAGGTTCCTCAAGTCTTTTATGCCCCAACTGAGGAGAGCAAAGACACAAAAGAGGAAGCTCAAGGCGCTGTTTAAGCAGATCAACGTCCTGAGGATAAAACGAGGAGCAGGTAAAAGACCAAAAGATACAGACCTGGAGGGTTCATTCTTGAGTTGATCCAGTGGATTTTAAAACCCATTGGATAAACTCAAAAAGAAACTCAAACTCTAAAGTCACTGACACATACAGCACAACATGACAATATACATGATATGTGATATGATATAATGTGACACATTTATTGCTGCCTAAAGTGAATTTGGGTCATTACAGCAGCACATAATAGAGGTGCAGGTTGTAAAAAAAGAAGAGTATACGAGGCTAAAAAGGATGTAAACAAATTTAAAGGCACAGCATCTCTGTGGTGCTAATAAAATGTTTCTCCTCAATGGTAGAGTGGCTTTTGACAGATGTAGGAATTTAGAAATGTAGTTTTAAGGATATAGAAATCTGAATGTGTCATGAATAACTGATGTCCAGTGTGAACAGCATATGTGCAGAAAGTAAAAAAATGTGCTGTTTACTAATATGCAAGTACAGGAACATGTACAGGTCATGTGCATAGACACAGCACAGATGTACAGAGTAGTATAGAGCAGAGTATAGGAATGATAGAGCATGACCAGACTACACAGTCTTAGAGGAATACTCCAATGTTTTGGGCAAAATACCCTTCTCTGACTTACTCAGACTGAGACTGAGATGTTTGATACCATTTTCACCTCTGTATGTCCACTGGTTCGGTTCTGATGGTTAGCCTTTCATGTTAGCTCAGCATAAAGACTTGAGTCTATCAAAGTGAAAAAATAAAGCTTACAGCAACTCTGAAGCTGTCTTATTTACACAATGTATCGTGTATTTGAAATACATTTCTTGGATTTTTTTTAAAGAATCAGGATTGTTTAAGGAGAAGTTAGATAGCAGGAACTATAACCACTTAACATATGTGTTCATCGGTCATAGTTCCTACTATCTAACTTCTCCTAAAATAACTCTTGTTAAAAAAAATACAATTCCAAGATGTATATTCATTACCGTGTAACACAAATGATACATTGTGTAAATAAGACAGCTTCAGAGTTGATGTAAGCCTTATTTTTGCTGTAACCTAATGACTCCTAGAGACTTCAAGTCTTTATGCTAAGCTAATACGAAATGCTACCCATAGGAACTGAACCAGTGGATGTACAGAGATGAAAATGGTATTGAACATCTTGTCTCAGTCTGGGTAAGTCGAGTATTTTGCCCAAAATGTTGGAGTATTCCTTCAAAAGAAGACTTGTTTTTAGTTGCATGTCTTTTCCACCAAACAGCTCTCTTTGTGACCACAATAGATGAGCACAGAGCACACAGATATACTTAAGTTTCCACGTTTGCTAAACTTGTTCTTTCTACCACTGGTCAACTATTCACCAGGCTGCACTGTGGGCAACATCACCGATGTGACGATAAGCGATGCCTCCTTCCCCTTTGGCTATGATTCCACACAGTTTGACCTCTGTTTGGATGTCCCTGTTCTGAGGGACAACCTCAACGCTATCTGTGAGAAAGTGGAAGATGACGACTTCCAGAAAATCATTCTGGAGAAACTAAACCAGGTAAATGTTGTGTAAGAAGTAACTTATTATTGTTTATGAGACATACACCACCTCAACTCAGCAATATAAATGATATGATGATATATTTGGAAACTACCAACTGTGATTCAGTTGTACCAAAACCAGAAACTGTCTGTTCAGAGGTGTATGAAATTGCTCAGTGTTGGATTATTCATATTTATTTAGTCGTAGTACCATGTGTGACAACACATTCTCCTGTTCTACAGGCATACCCATCAGGTGTTGCTGATGAACAAGTTCAGTTGCTCAGATCAGTGTCTCGCGTGGCATCACTTGATGACGTCTCCAAGTGGAACGTCACTAAAATCGACACCCTGGCAGCACTCATGAACTCTGATGATGGATCCTGGGAGGCAGCAAAGGTACTGGTGGGAGAGTTTTAAAACTCAGATTTAATTTCAGAGGACCCCAATAAGCGCCTTGATAGTCTTAGATAGATACAGATATCCATTGTTAAGTGTAACTTTACTATCCTGAGCAGGAAATTCATGTGGTCAAGGGGCAAAACATATATCTACAAAACAAACTGTTAAACAGCAGAGCTCCTCTGCCCTTTATTAGTTCCTCTCTCTCACACACCCACATACATGTAATAAATACAAATGGAAATATTTAAGTGTAAAATACATACAATAAATTAAAATGAAGTACAGTAGCTGTTAAAACCATGAAAGTAAAAGAAAAAAGAAAATACTGCACCAACATAAAAGCCAAGAAACAAATAGCAGGCTCAGAGCTAACTGCTGAAAACAGTGCTGGCAGCGGGTACAAAGGACCATTTAACCTGGGTTGCTCTGATTTTACACTGCACTTATCTAACCCCCCTGACTCATTGTAATGTTTTGATGTAATGGATGTGAGCCACCATGGAGGATGCTATCTAAAATGTGAACACTGGAGAGCCAGACTAGTGATTTCTGCTAGATTCCGATGATCTTCCTCACAGCATTGATTACACAGTTACACATTACTCAGTTACGCATTACTCAGTTACGCATTACTCAGTTACGCATTACTCAGTTTTGTTACGATCTTGAACTTGCATGTTCCCAAACATGGAGCATAAGGCAAAAATCATGACATTACTACTGACTACTACTGTACAACTGACTTTTGTTAGCTGAGCTGCAGGATAACATGACTGGCATGAAATCCTTTTAACTAAAGAGACTAAAACAGTCTCTGCTGCATTTTTTTTTACTTGTAATGCCACACAGTCCTTGAAGTTGAGGTCACTCCTCAGTCTGAACCCCAAGATATTATAGTTATTATTATCTGTTTTGATATCTTGAAGTGTTTTTTAACATTAACTTGAATATGGTTTCCTGTGCACCATGATGATGATTTTGCTTACCAGTGGTGTTTGCTTTTGTCTTGTAGAGCAAAGCAATCATCACCAAGTATCTCAATACTTCTGGCAACTCCCTGGGCAGCACTGAGCTGAACATTATTGGCTCTAACTTGTGCTCACTAGACACCAGCACACTGAGGACCATCACCCCAGACAGTATGAGGTGAGACTACAACCCCAAAACTCTGGCTCCCCGCTGTTGCTATGAATTATAATACAAAGATTTTTTTTATGACTGACATTGAATTGGATGTCCTCATATCACCTTCTCCTTTCCACCATACTCACCCAAAACGAAAACCTTTGAAAACATTGGAAGCTTTGAAGAGCAGCATAAATAACTGTGAAACTACAGATGATAGTACAGAGGACTCTTCAGAGTTACCTGTCCTGAGGCGAGTTGCTACATCTACTGTACATTTCTTTGTTCTTGTACTTTGTCAGAAATGCCAACCCTGTGGACGTGGCGTCGTGTTCAGCTGAGCAGAAGAGGGTCCTGTATGAGATCAGTAACTCCTCCTTCAGCTCAAAGCGTGACACTCCTACGACTTTCTACCATTTAATCAGCCCCTATCTAGGTGAGAACGAATGCAGCATGTCCTTCCTGCTCTGTCTCCCCATCTCCCGAACTCTCTCTGATAAAAGTCTTCTGTAATTTTATGTTTTGCTCTCTTCTCGTCTCGTAGGTGGTGCACCCTTATCGGACGTCATAGAGCTGTCAACCCAGAACATCAGTATGGACATTGCCACTTTCCAGAGTCTGGACTCTAACGTGATCGCTGTAAGGACACTTGTTGAAGAGCTGATTAGAGAATGGGTTTACGACATTTGATAACTATTAATCTGTATTAACTTTTGAGCATAGAGGTACTATAACACCTGCTAATTCTGGTAAGCTAAGGTGATGTCTCATTAAGAATTATTTGTGAATAATAGGGAGGTAAGAGGATGTGGAAGGTCCTAAGCTAAGAAGATGTCAACTGCAGGGGTTAAATATAGCTTGAACTGGTACTTTCATTAGTTTTTTTAAAAGCTAACAACACTTGTTTCCACAGAAAGGAAGTCGACGAAAAGTAATAGAGGGATATTTTGAAATCTGTGATATTTTCATTCTGAAGTTGAAAACAGCTGAATGAATAGCATAAGTAGTTTGTCAGAAGCAGAGATTGACGTGAAAACAAATTTCATTTCGCTCTCCATCCTTTCCTGCGATTACATTCCCCTGCTGTAGGAAATTGTATGTTTTGTCGCTTCTTGTCCAAAGTTGTAAAACTTCAGTTCAATTCGTTATTGACCATTTCTTGGAAAATGTGCAGAATCTGACAGTGAGTCAAGTGAAAGACCTCCTGGGTGCCAACCTGCAAGACCTGAAGACGTTTGAGAACGACACAGTGGTTAATACCTGGGTGAACCTCCAGCAGCAGTCAGATCTTGACACACTAGCTCTGGGCCTAACGTCCACCAGGGTCTCAGCCACCAGCAACCCCGCAACAACTCGACCGCCTACTACTGCTGCTCCTGTGCCATCCAACTCCAGTACTACAGCATCACAGGGTAGGAATGTCTACCTTTCAAACAAATGATTTTTTTCTCAGTATTTCCAAAAATTGTCCTTATTTTCTCTGTGGATTGACGAGGAACGGGTAAAAACAAAAACATCACTAAAAAAATCACCTGCTGTAAATGACTGCTTGGACAGCGTGAGGTTCTTGGTTTGCACCCAAGTCCAGTTTAAGCCTATACTGTTTTAAGCCAAAAGAGGGCAGGAGAACACAACTAGTCTGAGTTCAAAACCATAGACTGTAAAAACAAAACAAAATGTTATACGCATTTGAGTTAGTGATCAGCTCAAGAATTCAACACCAATTTCCCAAATACTTGGTATATATCATTAGTGCCACATTTGAAATCATTTATAAAATCATAGAGTATTATAATACAGTCTCTATTAATGTGACAGCAGAACCCTATTCTTCTAAAACTATGTCCTCTGCTGAGGGGCTCAGACAAAGCATGGTCTATCATATCTTTACATTCATTTCCACACACAAGACTTAACAGCATGTACCACTGCTTGGTGTTGACTCATCTCTGAATATCTGATATTTGTGATGAGATGGCACTTGTGATGAGATTTAAGACTTATTCACACATATTGCTGTACATACCACCTCTGATCCATTTTGAATCCCATCCACAGGACATTCCACCCCAGCAGCCTCAAACAATTCAGTCACTACAGTACCAACAGCACAAGGTAAGCATGTGCAATGTACTTCTACTTTACAGTACACCACTTCACCCACTCTAATTTACTAGTGTTATATTGTAGCATTTTACACTGAAGCAATCCTGGAAGTGTCCATTACCTGCTGTACTTAAAAATGCTGTTAGCATTGTTTTTTTTTTTTTTTTTTTTTTTTTTTGTTAAATAAGTGTTAAATAGCTCTACGTTCCATCAGCAATCACTAATATAAAGTGTTTGGTCAGTAACATGGGTCTGCCAGTGCCTCCCTCCGCAGTAAATAGAAAGTAAAATTTCTGGTATCCCGTTCCCACTTTATCCAATCAGGAGAGAGAACTCCACAAAGAGGTGGTCCTCTGTGTGTGTTCACGATCAGGGGCACGTTCAATCCAAAAATGGTGTGCAGCGTTTTGCCACGGTTTCCGGGTTGAACGACATGTTTCATCGAAACGGTGTTCAACAGTGGGCAACGGGCATACATTTTCTGTCATTTGGTGGGTGTGTGTGGCGTGCGGCTGTATTAAAAAGGCTGACTCAGGTGCAACATTTGCCTAAAAAAACTGGGTATTCAATGCACCATTGTTTCCGTTTAAATACACGTTTTGCTATGGTTTGTCGGGGCTGAACGCGACCCAAGCAGCAGAATTTCAGTTAACTGACTACGACAGAGAAGCTACCAATTCCAGCGCTCCCAGGAACGGCTTACATGACCAAATACATTACACGATTTAAGACGGCTAAGGAAAAGTAATATTATACAGTGCTGTGGTGAAGACCGCTGCATGTTCATGTGATGATGTGGGGAGGAGGGCGGGGAGTGCTAACTGCAAGAACAGACAGGAAGTTAGCCAAAATGCCAATATCGCTTACTGCTGTTTTAACACTATGTGTGACAGTTTGTGCAGTGACTGCTTGGACAGCATGAGGTTCTCATTTTGCATTAAATGCATTTGGGTTTCAACAAGAATGTTAGTGATCAGCTCATGAATTCAACACCAATTTCCCAAATACTTGGTGTATATCATTAGTGCCACATCTGAAATCATATCAGAATAACATAATATGTCTATTGATTTAACAGCAGACCTCTGTTCTTCTAAAATTATACCTTCTCCTGAAGGGCTCAGTCAAAGGAAGGTCTATCATATCTTTACATTCATTTCCACACACAAGACTTAACAGCATGTACCACCGCTTGGTGTTGACTCATCTCTGAATATCTGATATTTGTGATGAGATGGCACTTGTGATGAGATTTAAGACTTATTCACACATATTGCTGTACATACCACCTCTGATCCATTTTGAATCCCATCCACAGGACATTCCACCCCAGCAGCCTCAAACAATTCAGTCACTACAGTACCAACAGCACCAGGTAAGCATGTGCACTCTGCTACTTTACAGGACACCACTTCACCCACTCTAGTGTTGTATTGCTTAATTTGACAGTTGTTGTGCATTATCCTATACAGGATTGACAACATATTGATTTCATGCTTCAACAAAGTATAAAAGAAAAATACAGCAATGCAATTTTCTCTACAAAATTCTTAGTTTAAAGATACATTTTTGACTCTTCTTTTAGCTGGCACCACAAGCACCGGGGCAGGGCTCGCAAAACACCCAGCATCCATATTCCTGGCTGCTCTACTGACCATCGTCCTGCAAATACTACAATAACCTGCCGAAATATTTATGCACTCCTAATAATACAGTAATATTCTCATTTATTCATGTTAAAACTATCTTTTCTGCCTGGCTCTCTCTCTTTACATAGCACAACTATTACATGAACAATTCAATGGACACAGTAATATGTTTCATCTATTCATCTGGGAATTTAAGTTTATTCTGTCTACTGTGCAATGTGTCTACTGTCAATATTGCAATGATACTGTGCCAATAATTACAATCATAAACAGAAGCTTCTGAATATTAAGAATGAAGGCAAAAAATTATATATATATATGAAGGAAAAACATTTCTATAGATAGATAGATAGACAGATAGATAGATAGATTTCTCCAATTTTCTATATTATGTATTGTCAGAAATCAAATTCCCATTAATAAATCAATACTGCTGAATCTCTTTTGTTTGTTTTTATGTCTCATCGAGCAGATTCACAAGGAACTACATACATGATGCTGTTGCTCTGATGATTATGGGCAAGATATCTACAGGAATATTCTGCACCACGGTCAAATCCAACAGCATAACTGTGCATAGTCTGCAAAACAGCAGTTTACACACAATTATTTAACTGACTTCAAAAGTAGAAACAGGGCTTTGCTGGCTTGTTTTGTTTAGCTGAGTCTTTGATTGATTCAAAGCTCAACTTGTACACTATGCTGCTGTTTCTTACATCCAATAAGAATTTCTTTCATTGAACAATCTCAAGTAATGGTTTAACTGTTTTACATCATAGTATTAGTCCAGGCAGAATTTCACCATAAAGGGGTGAGGTGGGAGTTTGGGGCGCAGATGATAAAGTGTCAAGAAGAATGCGTGTGATGGCCACATAATCCACACTGTAACACTGTATTTTAGATGAGCCTCCGTTATGTTCTGAACAAGTGAACATTTCTGTGCAAACGACAAAAAATGAAGAGCTCCCTATGAAAAATGCATCACACAGATTCATGTTTGGAGCAATGTGTCATAAATCCAAAGCACCACTCGTTATTTGCACCCATGTTCTAGCCTTCACATTTGTGTTTCACAGATATCGTGTATATATATAGTTATATCTCAGTTTATTTGCTGGCAGGCACAGCTTGCATTGTAAGCTACTATGTTTGTTAAAGGCCTTTTGAAAAGAAACTTAAGGAAGTAGCCTCTTGGTTATATGAAACAAAGGGAAGTGCAAAAAGTTTAATATTTATTTGAAAAACTGATCACAACTAAACTTTTTTTTTAATACTGGATAAAGTTTACATGAGAATAACATCTTTATTAAAGGGGGTGACAGAAGTTTTCTTGCTTCGAGAACAAGATGGTCAGAAACGGCCCTGAGATCAACAATGACAAGACAATGCAAAATACACAATATATCCTCCAAAATATCAGGAACATATTTATGACATCAAGCTTAAATGCTTCTTCACCCCCTCTGCTTCTATTCATCTCCATCTCCTCCATTGACCTGTGACTGGCAAATATTCAAGAAGTAAATCAATGGAGTGCTTGATTAGATTCACCTTGTCTGTATACTTAATCAAAAGAGAACCAAATGTTTATGTTGCTGGGTTATGAGTAAAGAAACAGTGCACACAGTCAATTTTTAAAGTTAAGTTTTGGGTCTTTCTCCTGACTGCGCTCTAATAGAACATAGTATTTTGGGAATGCAAGGAAAACTCAGTGACAAGACAAGTGTCCAACATAAATAAAAAAGAATTTTTTGTTGTGCTCCAACAGCAAAGAGCTTATAATCAGATACGGCTCTTTAATCCAGCCTAGACACCATCAACATAAGGTGCTCAATCAAGTGCTCAATTTACTCTGTTATAGCAAAAAGGACTAAACTAAATATTCTCCTATGTATGTATGTATCCTTTCCCTGAACACTTACTCTTAAATACAAACATGGTAAAGCTAGTTACATAGTCCACACAAGGAATGCAAATGCAAGCCCTTGACCTACCCAGGCTGTTTTCTTACATCGTGTACACACGTAAATCCACACCTGTAGTTTTTTCCATACAGGGGAAACACAGGCAACGTTACAGCAATTCAGCTGATAATCTTAGCCTTGTTATCACAAAACAAGTCAGCACAAACCACTGCTGGTGCATGTTAGATTTGATGTAATTTAATTGAACTTAAAGAGCCCCTCTGGAGTCCTCATGTCCTCAGTCATTTTCAAAACTCTCAACTGAAAAATAAAGTGATATATGCAAATCACATTAATCACAGTAAGGCTCACATGTGCAGTGGGTTCATCAGGGCCTGGATTGGTTGTGCCAGCTATCTGTAATGAGCTGTTACTCCCATTTTCCCAGGAAAACCAGCGATTTAGTTCCAAGTTGTGTTTGAAATCACTGGAAGCAGGGTGGTTACACCTTTTGCACAAGTGAAGCTCATTCTGACTGAGACTGTGGTTGGTGGGGAACTGCATATGTCACTTTCTTTTTCAGGAAGTATTTTGAGATCAAGAGATCACTGGATGGGGCTTTTTAAAGTAGGCAGGTTCTCAACTAAACAAGAACAGTCTTGATAATTTCAACTTAAATTCTCAATGAGAGTGATATTCAACCAAAGGCCAATATAAGAAACAAAGTCAATGATAAACCAGTGTCCAGGCCTACCAGTCCAAACTAATCAATCTGTATTAGTCTCATAATACAAAAAATAGTTATCCTTCTGAATCCATGATCCCCCTTCAAAATGCACAAACACAACAAAAAAGCAATGCATTGCATGAAAGGAAAACAGCTCCAGCAAAAAGGAAAAGAAATGTGTTGGTCTTACTGGTACTCTGGGAGCTCCACCAGGCTTAGAATCCGGCCTAACCGTCTGCTCAGGTCCTACAGTCTTCTTGTGAAGTCAATACAGTAGTCCTTGACAGCAGAATACTCCAAAACAAGCAATGAGCATCAAATGTCTGTAAACTAACTCATCAGAAGTGAGATGGCAAAGCTTGAACCCCAACTCAAATTCATCCACCTGTCTCAATCTCCATTCCCCCTGACACACCCCAAACACACACCCTTTGTCACCTCTGTCTAAGGGGGGTGTGGTCCCCGAGACACCTGGGAAATGTAGTATATGTGAGTGAAGACCAGTTGCACACTATGTAGTTAAATATGGCAGATACTTTGCACAAACTCAGGCTACTTTTATACAGGATGTAGCCTTACAACATAGACACAGACATGTGGAGGGTGTTGCAATGTTTGCTGGGAAGGGGTATTTAAAAATGGTTGCTGTGGAGGAACATATGATGCTCTGTCACCACCAAAAAAATAAAAAAATAAAAATAAAGATATATACTGTATTTTTTATGTTCTGCCACCATTGCCATTGGTTTACACAGGAACATAAGAAATGACATCGTCTTCTTCGTTAGTAGTTGCTCTTTACCAACAATTTTCATTTAATGCCCCTACCTGAAACGCATCATATTGCAATAGATGTTTGTATCATGTTACAAATTTTGGGCTGCACATTTTGCAACAAAAGAACGTGAGGAAAAACTCTACGTCCTCTGCGTTTGCATATGTGTTCCTTGCATAGCCTGTGTAACAGGCCTAAGGCTTAACCTTTAACTCAAGCCTGTATTCACAGCAATAGACGACAGATTGTAGTTTGGCTAACAGACAATAGTTAACAGTCTTTGGACACTAGAAAACAGACAATGGTCACAGTCTCTCAAACCTGGTATAGAAAAAAATGAAACAGCATACAACAAAATATACATTTCTTAGGCTGCTGCTTAGCTGTTTCCTTTGAAACTATATTTTACAGTGCTTATGTCAGCTGATAAAATGTATTGCCAAGGAAAAGTCTGTCTGACAGCAATGTAAAGCTGTGAAGAAATTGTAAATATAGCTTACACTTACACTGATATTGATTTTTTTAAGTGGCCCTTTTTTTAGGTGGCTAAAATAGGTTTTGTACATTGCTTAGCTTCTGTGGCGGTTCTCCTGGCTGCTTCTCCAGACTGGGGGTGCACTGACCAACATCTACTGAAGGTAATACACTATGGATAAATACCTCATACAACCCCACTTCAACAAACCCCAAGTAACCCTTTAAGTGATCTGATTTTTTATATTCTAAATTAGTCTATTTACCTTTATTGTGTTCAAGAGGAGAGAACTGCAGGAAATGCAATAAAAAATTCCAGATTTCATCCTAATATATGTGTCTCCAACACTTTCCAAATCAAATTTATTCGCTCTTGAATACAGTGCAGATAAACACCCTTAGTAAGGATGAATTAGTATCGGTATGATTTCATTATTCTGTTCAGGTAATGTGGGACCGGCTTCTTTGCTACCTTGCAGTAAATGTAAAGCCTTTTACTAAACATAAAACAATCAGTAGTACAATTCATTGTAGCAAGATGATATTGTGTTTGTTTACAAATGTTTTTATTAAATTACGCTGTATTTCAATATGTATTCAATAAGTAATAAAATTACAACACAATAACACTAATGATTATCATTATGAAATTTGATGTACTTATTTTATTGTTGTCTAACAGGATGGAAATGTGGAATAATAGCAACATATAATGATGGAATAATGAAATGTGGATATTCACTTTTACCTCAGGTTTAGGCTAGCAAGATGAAGTGACTTCAGTGACTACAATGGTATCTACAGTGATTTAACTAATGTTAAATCCCCCCGGTACATGTGCCGGCCAACCATTTTACTTTGCAACTTCTACAGCAGTATAATAGCCAATATTACCCAAAGTGTTTATTCATGATGCAAACTTACTATATCATTTATCTTGTCCTACTATTCCCACAACTCCACTCTGCATATTATCATGAGATTAAATCACTGCTAAAGGTAATAAATGCATGAAAACATACCATAGATTTTATCTTTGACCAAACAGGTTATCTGAGTTGGACATTTCACAGTAATTAGATCTACACTACTCTGTCATATAGAATAGTATGTAACTTTAAAAAAGATGTGTTGTAATCTTCAGATGATATTTGTTATTGGATACTTAACCACAAGAGGTTTATGAAGACAGGTGTTACCATTCACCATTAAGTATTAATACCTGACTTGCAAAATGACACTGCTTTTGTGTATTGAGTAGTTTGACTTGAAAAAAGTCTTGCACAATATTTGGTCCTGTAATTCCTGCTTCTGCATTCATCAGTCCATCTTTTATGTCAGGTTATGTGTACATTGCAACATACATCCACTGGAAAAGAAAAAGAGAGAGACAGGTGATTAATGCACTGCAGCATACAGCAGAGAATCTGTAGGACCATCTCAGAGCATCTTTCTTATTCATCTTAGACAACTAATGATGCTGATATTTGAATGACAAACATTTTCTTACCTCTGATTCTTGAAGAGACATGACCTGTCCATTAGAGAGCTGTTTAAAGATTTCTGTTGAAAAAATATAAATTGTGTTATTTGGTGAAAGAAACAGAATGAAGGCAGGAAGCGGGAGTGGCAACAACTAGTTTGCCTGTTGCCTGATGTGTTCATGTCTTGGTGAAGAGTTTACTTTAGGTGTATTTTAAAACAACAACAAAACTACGACTTGTTTCATCCTTGGATTTGGGACAATTTGGAAAATGAAT
>OMKZ01052187.1:0-10987 GCA_900302535.1 Neoniphon sammara | reverse complement strand
CACATTGTATAAATTCATAAAAACACTAACTCACTCTTTCTCTGTCATCCTCTCTCTCTCTCACACACACACACACACACACACACACTGTCTCTCGCTATTTCTCTGCCTCTCTCTGTCTGTCATTCTCTCTCTCTCACACACACAATCTCTCTGTCTCTCTGTCTCTCTCTCTCTCTCTCCAGTTCATATGCACACACTTGTTTTACTGATTTGTCTGCTTAAAATCTCTCCAGCTGTGGGCCCTAAAATCATCTTGAACCTCATTGCAGGCACTGCTAACAATGTCAGACTTTTAAATTTCTTACACATTTAAAGATACATGCATCTCAAATAATATTGCAACTTGACATGTTTGTTTTTAAAGTTTTCATTTTGAGGTCAAAAAACTTCCCATTTCAACTCAATGTTTCTATGCTTCTCAAATTATACTCCACCTATATATTTGTTTCAACTGTTAGTACATTTAATGACATGTAACAGGTTCAAGTTTTAAACTGTTTTAATGATATAGTTTTACTGTATATAATGCATTATTCTTAGTACTATATTAACAGTATTACTGCTTCTATCATCATTATTCAGCCAATTCTAGTATTGGCACAGTTAGTATCAATACTATGATGATTACTGATCTTACCACTTCTTCTACTGCTACAATTCCACTGTTAGATGTACAACAGTCTTACTGCCACCTTCCTTACTATCACTATCAATACTCAATACTAATCCTACCAAGCTAAATTTACCACTAGTTTTAATACTAATTCTACCACCAGTCATTTGATCTTTAAGTTTTCATGTTTTACCCCACTGTTCCACCATTGAAACAGTCAAACCCTCACACTTTTAAAGGCACATTTCTCTAAATTTCACATCATTAAAACTTGAACCATATCTCCACTTGTAACACTTATTCATTTGTTCAACTTTTAAAACGCTTGTGCGTTTTGAGGTATCACATTTTAATTCTGGTGGGAAGAGGATCTTTAAAGTCTGATTTTCAGCAGCTTTCAACCTTTTTTGTGGCAGCTTCCAGCTTCCAGCTTCCAGCTTGGAAATGTGGCAGGTGGTTCTGATCACGTTTGTGACTAGTATTGCCTTCGAAGCTGTTATCTGTGTGGACATGGACATGCCTGTTATCTACTGATCATATCAGCAGGGACATTAGGGACACATTAAGGAGCAGAACTAATTGCCATACAAGCAGGTAGAGACCTTGTGCAGCATCCATGTAGCATCCCTGGCAACATCCCAGAGCACCCAAGCAATTGCATAGCAACCGCCAAGCAACCAGCCAGAGCACCATGGAAACTGCTTAGTAACACCCTAGCAACCACCCAGAACACCATAGCAACCGCCTAGCAACACCATAGTGACCACCCAGAACACCACAGCAACCACCTAGCGCACCCTAGAAACCATGGAGAACACCCTAGAAACTGCCTGGCAATAGCCTAGCAACTATTCAGAACACATAGCAACTGCATAGCAACAGCCTAGCAACCACCCTGAACATCACAGCAACTGTCTTGCGACACCCTAGCAACCATCCACAACTCCATAGCAACCGCCTCGCAACACCATAGCAACCACCTAGAGCACCATAGCAACTGTCTTGCGACGCCCTAGCAACCACCCAGAACTCCATAGCAACTGTCTAGCAACACCCTAGCAACCATACAGAACACCATTGAAACTGCATAGCAACTGTCTAGCAAAGCCTTAGTAACCACACAGAATGTAGTAGAGCAGCAGGAACATTTCAAAATTTCTGCTGAAATTTTCTAAAATTCCTTCCACATACTTTCAGCTAAAAGTTTCAATCAAAATTCAAAAAATTCAGCATTATTAGGACATGGTATTCAACTTTTTGATATCGTATTCAACTTTTTGATATCTTTCATACTTTTTGAATTATGCAACTCTTTGGCCCAGAGGAATGAATGAAACAGATTCTTCAAAATTCAGCAATTTTTCAATTTTTTTTTAGTCTTTCATACTTTCAGCTTTCCCTTCCTTTTTTAAAAATATGTTCACACTTTTTTGCTTTCTGTTTTACTGTTTCTACTTTTGTCATTTCTTTGAAACTTGGGTACTTGGGGACAGGCTGTTTATCACTTTGTACTTCTCACACTCAACTTTGTATCTCTATAACTCTTCACTTCTTCCTTCCTAGTTTTTCAAACATGCATGTTTTTCAACTGTTAAAACTCCTAATCGCCACACATCTGGCTTCTTACTCAATCTAACCATTTTCAGTTTCTTCTTACCTGCATTCACTTTCTCACCTTTCTGTTCTACTTGACATACAGTTCATACTCTTCGAACCAATTCTTGCATGTTAGCAGGCAATTATTTCAAGTGCTCAACAATCACGCATTTTCTTCAGAAAAGGCACCTTTTCTAGTTGTTAGTTGCTAATTTTCCGAACAGCAAGCAGCAAGGGAGCATAACTAATTGCCACAGATGCAGACTAGGACCCAGATACACACGTAGCTCTGTATCTCTCCTAATGGCCTCTGTGACCACAGCCTACCATCCAGCGCACCATAGCAACTACCTAGCAATGCCCTAGCAACCACACAGAACACCATAGCAGTTGCCAAGCAGCGTCCTAGCAGAACACCCAGAACACCATAGCAACCACCTAGCAACGCCCTGGCAACCATCCAGAACACTATAGCAACCGCCTAGCAACACATGTACAACTGCCTGGAACAGCCTAGCAACCTCCCAGAACACTATAGCAACGACCATGAAACACCCCAGTCTTTATTTTTACTGTCCTACCAGCGTGTATCAACAAAAATTGCTTGACAGCAATTACCTGCATTTTCTTCAGGAAATGCACCTTCTAGTATAGTTTAAATGTCCGTTAAAGCACCAACTTGTGGCCAAATTGCATGAAATTCCCTAGACTACATTGACTTCATTTACATGCACACAAGAAACCCAATTACTGAGAGAAACTGGGTTATGTTACCTTATGCTGACTACTGAAAATCCTGTTTACATGCACTCCTCAGTAAGTGGGTTTCTCCCCCCACTGCAAGCTCATCCAGACTGTCACCACAGTTTGTAGGGTGGCAGTAGCTACTCCAGCTTGCGTATGTTGATTTCTCTTAATCCCTTACCCTGATTACTGAAATCAGTGTTCTTGTTTACATGGTAGTTGAGAAATTGGGGAACTACTGTCCGAGGCAAGTAACCCAATTACTGAAGTGCATATAAATTCAGTAATTGGAGGACTCTTAAAGGTATAATGCCAGTGACGGTTAGGCTTAGGCTTGGATTTATCACTCCCATGTCTGCAGTGATTCCCCACTGTGGCTTTGCCCCTATACCCACACTTGCAGTCTTGAGTGTGTGTTCATGCGCCATTGATTAAGTGTAGAAGACTGTCACATTTCTGAAAATGCCTAAGTGCGGGGGCACTTAATCCACACTTAACCCTTACCTTAATACCACTTCACAGCGGTATTGAGGGCTAAGTGTATCCCGCAATACATCAGGATTTTGTATGCAGGAAGGAAGGGCAGTTATCAGGATGACAGGCAAGAAAACATTCCAGTGTAAATAAAGTTATATCAGGTTATTGAAGCTTCTGTTATTCAGCAATAAGTAGGCAAATGTGATCTAATTAGTTGCTTATTTATTGACGCCTTTATTTGCACATTTACTGCTATTTTAATGTTTGGATTGCTAATTAACATTTATTCAGAATATGTATCCTTTTCATGTCACTCTTGGGTCATAAACACCTGTAACTGCTGCAACAACCGAAACATCTTCTTTTTTGCCAAGTGAGTCTCACTGTGCAATGACAAACCCTAAGAGCACTTGCTGTCTTTATGCCTACTTATACACTTTGGCCAGATCACGGAAATATGTCACTCAAGTGGCCACTTGACTAAGTACAAAGGCCGCAAGTGTGGATATTGGGACAAAGCCTGTGAAATTTACAACACTAATTGGAAATGCGCTCCTCACACAAGGCTGCCAACTGATTTTGCTAATGAACTTTGAATGAACCTACAAGCTGTAGACCCACTTTCATCAATCATAACCAAACCTAATATTTTGATTGTATCCATCAATATGATCAATCTGCCGATTCATAAAAGAAATATGTGTGAAAATGTATACCACGTTTCACTGAATTTAGACTCATGGCATTAACTCCCATTTAGTGTAATTTGGAAAATATTGTCAAACATGGCCACCATTTCCAATCACTGTGCAAAGCTCTGTAGTATCTCATAGTCAATTGTGAAATAGTGCAAGTAGAAAATATATCATAAGCAAAACAATGCTGGTTTGGCCATGTGGGCTTGAACCACTACAAATCTACATTTGGGCTAAATTATCTCAAAAAATTTACAGTATTTCATAACATTTCTATTTAATGCCATTTCAATGCATTTTCTTTAAAAAGTTGCTGCACTTCTACATTTCTTTATGCAAATATTACATCAGGTCCTTCCACAGGTCAGAATTTGATTTCAGAGAATTTTGCAACCTGTCCAAGTTTTATAAACTATACTTCTACCACTCATTTTTGTGTCAATGCAGGAGGATTGTATTGGAGTAGAATCAGCATGGACCACCCAAGTGACGAAAGTAAAAAGATGCTCTGCAAAAAGTATGAAACTGTAAACATGTTCTGTTAACATTACAGCACTTGCTAGTTGTTTTCTGCTGTAAACGAGTTATTAGTTTGCTACATTTTAAGCTAATTTACCAATAAACAGCTGTGCAGGATTAATTGAATATTTTCACTGACATTTGCATTTTAAACTAAAAGTCATTTAAGGGAACTGTGCCATTTATTTGAATAGGTAAAACTGTTGCTCTGAGTTGTGATTTGTGTTTACCAAGTTACTGTTGTTGACATTGTTATTCTGAGAGTAGTCTATGGCCAGTGGGAAATCAGGACTGATTTGGCTGCCATACAGACTGTAAAATTATTAATAAAATAAAACTTCATGGGGCAAGAGAATGTGTGTTATTTTGGGGTGGAAAAAATAATTACTGCACAAAGTAAAAATGTCAATAAGTTGATGCAGATTTAGATGTATATTTACTTACTCTTTCAGTTTGTATCAGCAGAAGTCAAATTTTGTCTTTGTTTTTAAATAAATGCAACTTTCTGAAAATTCATTAAATTCTGTACAAAAAATAAACCTTTTGATCAATTCATTTCCTGCAACATGCTGTAGGTCTGCATTATCTATGGGCAACTCAAGCCCACTCCCCTATGCTTTATTTACTAGGCTCTACTGATCCCTTCACACCCAAAGTCCTTGGTCACGTCATGCTAGATAAGTTTCGAAGGGGAACAGCATTGCATTTCACTACCTTGTCCCAAACCCACTTACAGCTCCAGTGAAAATGTGGTAAATTCTGGCAAAGAGGGCTGAAGATTTTCCATGGATAATAGATACATTCACTGGCTCTGTTTGACAGTCAGTGTTTGAAAATTACAAATTTCAGTTTAACCAATTAATAGGAATACCACATCAGTATTCTACAAATAACCTTTATTTCCTAAAAGCATTTTAAGAACTGAGGAAAAATGTATTTTTTAACAGAGGTCCGTGGATTTCAGCTTTTTACAACTCATACATGGTTTGATTTAGTCTAAGGGTCACAAAACATTTTTTCTACATATGAGAGAATGTCAGAGGAAAAAACAGCATAAAAACAGAAGGTTGTACATTCTTTAGGTATTGCTGAAAGCCTTTAGAGTTTAAGCATTCAGTCAGGATATCGTCTGTACTAAAGAGGTGGGGGACCAGCAAAATACATCAAGTCACACACACTGACCGCAGTGCAGCCTCTTGACGGTCTCTTGGTCATGTTTAGCCTTTTCATATTAGCAAGCGAATATGGCCGTTATTGTCCAGCTCTACCAAGGACAGGTGCTGCAGGATCTTCAGCTTTGCGTCGCTAACCATCATGTTCAGCTGCTTCATTCTTTGCAAACTGAGGAAGCCACTGGAAAGAAGAAAACAGTAAATACAATGTTTTCAGCAACACCTTGACTAACCTCACAGTCAAGAGTGTAATATACAAGTTAACTGATGTTACCTTAGCACACTTTTCTAACCACAGAAACCACCACAGGTTCATTGCTGTTATTTGAATAGTCATTAAACAGCTGAGTATTTTCATGTAAAGAGTTGGAGGAAACTTCCACACTTTAATAGTCTTGCACTGATATATGTAATCACTCTGTGATGTTCAGTGCATTCCAGGTGTTACTTTGTATTGAAATTTACCATTTTGTGGCTCCCACTCCCTTCCCTGTCCACTTCTACTTTGGTTACTTCCTCTTGCAGTCCCTACGAATTACCAAAAGTACCTAAAAGTGCTCAAACCATTATCTCAAAGTTTTCAGTTACCTTAAAGTGCTCAGCTACCCAAATATGCCCCCAAAATAACCCAAAGTGGGTACTTAAGGCACTTTTGGCTAACTTTTGGGTTCTTCTGAGTGAACAGTAGGACCCTCCGCTTCTACTTTTGTAGAACACACGAGGGGCCACATGCATAAACAACACGTACGCACAAAAACCATGTCAGCATTTCCCGCACATAAACTGATATTTATAAACACAGAATGTGTGGTAAGAATGTGTGCACCTCACACATTCTTTTTTGATTACCAGCCGCATTGTGCAAAATTTTTTTTTTATTTACACAGATTTGTAAAATACCAATCAAATGCACATTTATTAAGGTAACAATTACTTCTGTGTGATTAATTTTATCACTTTTAATTTACATTAACATTTTATTTAGTTGTTAATATTTTCATTTTATCCTTAGTTGTGACATCTTGTAAAGTTGGTTTAGATATGAGCGCTACGAACTAATCATTGATTACATTTCTGAATTATCACTGCTAATTGAGGTTTACAGTCCATGTAATGAATTAATTATATGGACGGTATAAAGAGCAGCAAAGCCGTGTGTAAAGATCGCACGTACTGACAGCTGCTCTGGCTGTTGGAGAATGTTGCCGGTGCAACACAGTTGGTGAAAGGACACTTTATTTTCTGTTTGTTTCATTGACTGTAAAGACTGGTGGAACAGGCGGTGAACTGATAGGAAAACGGCTGGTTAAGGGTGTGTCTTCATCCATGTATGGCTAATTGTGGGAGTGTTCGCCCAGTTCCTCAATGACTGAGATTTATAAAACAGAACCATGCATAAGCACGGCTTTAAATCTTACAAAAAGAGTGCGTATCCATATTTTTGGCTTTGTCCTTACACAGTTTTAGTCATGAATCTACAAAAGTTTTAATGCATATGGTCCACGATTTTCTAGAGCAAGTCAAGTGTAATACGGTGAAGTGAAAATGCAAAATAAGGCCAGTCACGGAATTTAACATAAAACGAAATAGCCAGCGTCACAGAGCTTGCATTCATTAGTATCATTAAGAGTTTTGCTGTTTACATATGGAATATCCTATGTAAATTTTACAATTCATAAACTTTATTGTAAATAATTGCGTTTGTGTGCTCAATTTGATCAGGCCTCTTCTTAATGTGTTTCCTTTAGAATTGTTTTATGCTATATCCTTAAGCTTTATTGTGAGGCATTCTGTAAACTGTTTCGATACTATTTTAATAAACTAATCATTGCTATTTATGACAGTTTGCTGATAATTAAGATTTCACTGCAAATGATGACACTATGGGTGTTACAAATATCTGCAGCCGGGCAGAATGGTCGTGGCAAGGATGGCAGCTTTGCCGTTGTTGGAGGACCTTGCCAATGCTGCACTAAGACATTAATGATTGATTGAATGGTTGATTATGAGTCTATATCCATTTCTGGCCTATGGTGGGAGTGGAAATCAGGCTTGTGCCCATGCGTACACAATGACTGAGATTTATAAAACACAACCATGCATACGCACGGCTTTAAAAATCCGAAGAAAAGAATGCGTATGCATATTTCTGGCTTTGTGCGTACACAGTTTTAGTCTTGAATCTACACAGAGTTTTATACATGTGGCCCCAGGTGTGTTTACTACCTCATGTGTGAGAACAGTGTGTCTACTCCTTCCTGTTTGGTGTAAAGTGTTTGGTGTAAAGTAATGAATACAAAGAACAGCTTGT
This sequence comes from Neoniphon sammara, assembly GCA_900302535.1. Classification (NCBI taxonomy): domain Eukaryota; kingdom Metazoa; phylum Chordata; class Actinopteri; order Holocentriformes; family Holocentridae; genus Neoniphon; species Neoniphon sammara. The sequence continues at coordinate 2,857 of OMKZ01052187.1, read as the reverse complement.
AAACCTGATGTTTACCATTGATGTTTTATGCATTCACTTCAATGTAGCTGCACTGGAAATGTGATGTTTTTGCATATTGTCTAAGTGTGGTGAGTTATCCATGAAATAAGAAAAATAAACCACCAAAACAAATGGAGCCAGGAATGGACAGTACATCACCAAAAGCTGTTTTCTAACAGTGTTAGACTTTTATGGTGGATGGTTGGATTCTCCAACCTGTTGTTTTTGGTGCTGAAATGCTGATGCAGCTGCTTGTAGAAGGCGTTGAGGTCCGCCAGCTTGACATTGCCACGTATACTGAGAGGAACTGCGTCCAGCGTGGCTTCACTCAAGTCCTCAAAATCATTGGCTGTACAGGCTGTAGGCAAAGAAATAAGGAGATCAGTCTCATAAAGATTCAAAAACATGATGCAGAAACATGTCAGACAGATGTCTGAGTGGAAAATATAGGGGTGTTTAGGTACAAATCATGTTATATTAATGAACACTAAAAATCAGATGTTTTGACAAATTAATCAATTTAAATTTTTTCAAATGGTAGGTTATGGATACAAATCACTTAACTTACTTTTAATTAACTACTAATTTGTAAAAATGTCAACATATGCTTGTCTCCTTTATGAAACTGAGTGTGATCTCCATGGAGAAACAAGACACTCCACAAATTGGCAAAAAACAACAATATTGTTTGTCAGGTTGTCTGAATGCACAGTGATGAATGCTGAACAATATTGTATTCTGTCTGTATGCGAGCTCCTATTGTCTTGTATCATGTTGTATCAGAACTTACTGAATAACTCTCTTAGCTGTCACCAATAAATTCCTATTGTTTTATTAAACTTTGTGCATAAAGTGATCCTGATTTTTGTTATTGCAGCAAATGATGTTTACGTTGGGCAGGAAGACAACTTTTATTTCATTCATGAAGCTAATTTGGGGTCAAGTTTAAGTGTAAATAATTCAATATTTACCAGTGAAATATGTCTTATAACCAGTGGTGGAAATTGGGAAGGCATGATACTGCAGAGTCCCTGGAAACAAATGATGGTGGTGGTTCGCAAGATGCTTGATTTAGTTTTGTTTCTGGTTTTGATAACAAAGCCACAGTGGCTACAGTGCAACTTGATAAAGTCGCCCTCTCACATAGTGGTCAACTCTGGTGAGTCTGTGTTTCTGATCATTTGTTTTTCCTACAGTAGAAAAAGTCGAGCTGGCTCACAGTGTGAGTCAATATGAATGACTATCAAATTTAAATAGCTTGTGACGTTTTCATCAGGCTAAGGAGATCAAACTCCATTCAAAATTTGTGTTGTTTGATTTTGCATTACCTATCGGCAAATATACTATAAGACTTAAGACCTCTGACAAATCACTGGTGTCTTTTAGAATATTCTGCATGTATGTGACTCACAGAACAGCACTTGACTACAATTAAAAACCATCAATTTACCACCAATTCCAGCTGCTCGCTAAAGTTACAGCCACAGGTGCACATTGCACTGCGCATTAGCTGTTTCTGTCACATGCTGCATATTTAGGGTATACCTACATGTATAGGCCTAGTTATTGTAAAAAATAAATAAATAAAAAATTGAAACAGAATGAACAGAGTGATACCCAATGTCAAGTTGATTTTATGTATTTCAAAGGTGAGCTCTTTCATCTCTTGAATAGTAGCCTATATTAAATAGCAATAGTGTCATAGCTGAGTCTCCAGTAAAGACAAACTACAACATTTCAGACAACTACTAGTACTACTAATAATAATGATAAATATAGCTGCAAGCAGCAATGAGCAGGCTCCAAGCATTTGGATAAAAATGGCCAAATATGAAGAAGAAGAAGATGAAGAATTTTAAAGAGCAAAGCTCAGTTCAAACTTGTAGTACTACTACAGTGCCACCTATTGGGCAAATGACAGCAAATTTGTCATGGTGACTCAGACATCATATCTACACATGTCCACCAAGTTTGGCTGTGATAGCACAAAGCTGACAGGACATATGACATTTTTTGTAATGTAAGCCCCGCCCACATAATTTCAGCAAACTTTGAGGGCCAATTACTGCACAACCATATGGAAAATCAAAATTCCAAAAAAGTAGCTTTTTCCAGCTTGGTAGAGAGATGTTCTATACTAAATTTGGTGAGGGTTGCTCAAAAATTGTAGGAGTAGGGAAAATACTTTCAGAAAAATTCAAAATGCTGAAAAACTGCTCCTCAAGAATACACAAAATAACATGCGGTGTGCCCAAGGATCAATTTTAGGCCCGACTCTTTTTATTCCATATATGCTCCCACTTGGCAGTGTCATCAAGGAGACATGTCTGTGGATATTCTCATTTATCCAGGTCATCGTTCTCTTTGGGCAAAATTGAGTCATAGGCAACTGGACCTTGTATTTGTCTTAGGAAGACGTTTCGCCTCCTTATCCAAGGGGCTTCATCAGTTCATGCGCATCGGTCTTTCTAGTCCGCACTAGTCAGACTAGTGCGGACTAGAAAGACCGATGCGCATGATGCCTATGACTCAATTTTGCCCAAAGACATCAAGGAGACATTTTATCAATTTTCACAGCTATGCTGATGACACACAGCTGTATATTTCCATGTCTCCTGACGACATCAAATCCTGGATGGCAGAAAACTTTCTACAGCTCAACCAGGACAAAATGAAGTTTTAGTCATCGGTCCTGAGGCCCAGAGAATGAAACTTTTACCAAAACTGCAAACACTGTTTTTAAATCCATCCAATCAGGTAAAAAATCTGGGCGTCATTTTTGACTCTGAGCTCAATTTTAGTCCACACATTAAACATGTTACAAAAACAGGATTTTATCATTTAAAGAATATAGCCA
>OMKZ01052185.1:0-12924 GCA_900302535.1 Neoniphon sammara | reverse complement strand
AAGAGGGCTCTGAGGTTCAAAGGAAGGGGAGGGGGAGGGGGGAGGGTGTCTGACAACAGCAGGGGAGGAGACAGTGCAGCAGAGGTGGAGCGTTACTGGAAATAGGTGACTAAACAGGTCTAACTTGCGTGTGCACGCACAGCGGCTCTGTGATGACTGCATGCACCTGTGCAACACGCGTGCATGTGCCTGCACACACATATTTCTATTAGCATTGTTTGAGGAATCTCATTGATTGCATTCTTTCTTAACCCTTAGCACCAACCAAAGTCTCGCCAGTACCCTTACCCTCAACCTGACTAATCTAAGTCTAGCATTAACCATAAACACATACAGAAACCCTACTAGCCATAACCCGATTCCTATCCCAAATCTAATCCTAATACTAATCTGACCCTAAAGACAAATCAGAGGCCATGAACTTTCACCTTGCAGAAGTGAGCATTAGTAAAACATCCTCTCTGTGGAGGAATTTCTTCATCTTTCTTTCCTTGTGATGTCATTTGGTCCTCATAAGTACAGAAATATTTACCAACACGCAGGATTTGATGTTGTAATCACTTGTGCCAATCATACAGAGGTCAAAAGAACACGTGCAGACACACACACCCATTAGTATTACATTATTTCATCATCTGCTAATCAAACTCTTAATCACCGCAAGAGAAAGATTTTTTTTTTTTTTTACACAATAAGCCATAGTTGCTGGTGTATTCCAAAATTCACCAATCACTTTTACTATTTTGCTGGGCAGTTTAATGAAAAGAACTGGACCTGCAGATGATTGTTGTTTCACCTTCCATCTGCCTCTATCTGTTCTGGAAAGCAGACCAGCAACTGGCTGGAGACTGGTCTTTATTTTCATGCCTACTCTTGGTACCTAATTACCGACCACCCAGAGGAAAACATGAAATGTTTAATGCTATTATTTTTCTTTTATTACTTTTGGCATGACAAAAGGACTTGATTGGGCTCCAACCAGGGCCTGGGTCAATTGAGTTTCACTTCAATCATTTCAGGAAACTGACTAATGAAAAAGTGAGCACAAATTGATTTAATTGAAAGTGGGTAACTCTCCTTCAAAAGCTGTCTTTATACGAGTGGGGACCAATGAACCAAAACCAAAAGCACGAGTAGATTGTTGTCAGTATCCTGTGCATTGAGGTTAAATCAAGGCTGTGGTTCCTTACAGCGAGACAGGAAGGAAGCTACATACAGCATTTCACCTCAATCTTCCAATACAAGAGAAAACAAACATCTCCAATGTAGCATGCGCCAAGTTCCTAGGTAATGACGCCTCTGTATGTATTGCTTGTAAAGTGCGTGAATGCAGAATTTATTAAGAAAACAGATTAGGATCAATGGTGTTTTGTCAGATCATGAAAATGTGAATAATAATGATTTAAACGAGAAATGAAACTGTCACGATAAACATTATATTCTTCAACGGTAAAATCTGCTCTTAAACCAGTGCAAGTGTAGGCTACCCAGGACTGGGTGCAAGTAGAGGAGACACATTTTCTCCTCTTCTGACACTGACACTGCCAATGTAGAAAATAGGTAAAACCTTATTACTAATACTTACTTGAGCTATCCTGTCACATCAGTTTATGTGAGACATTGAAAAAGACCAAGTGCACCCAAAGGCCTTTAGGACAGAGATGGCCAATCTTTGTGACATGGAGGACCATGGAGCAAAACCAGTCCAAAAATTCCAACTGGAATTAGATTATTTTGAAATGCTTTTGTCCATTTTATTCTTTTGACTGTTTGGCATCTATTGCATACTCACCCTGGCGGGGAATCCCTTCATGAGCGAGCCCACCCCAGGTTTCATCCATTTTTATTTCCTAATTAGATTTTCTTGAGAGTTTTTTTTTTGTCTTCACTGAAGTTCTAAGGTTGGTGGTGCCAGGTGGATAAAGGCTGGGCTATAATGGTTACATAGACCTCCTTTGTCTTTGAATATTTTATATCCTGTGCTTTATTTTGTTTCCCTGTGTGTTATTTTGTTTTGTACATTGTATTCCAGTATTGTGTTTTGTGAATGAATGATGATTAGTTCAGATTTAGTTAAGTTTGTTCTTAGAAAAGTCCTTAAGACATGATGAAGGGTTCTATAAATAAATATCTCTTGACCTAAACTGGAGCTACTGCATAATAAAATAATCATCCAATTTTCCAATCATCAGTATGTGTCTAAATATACTTAATAAAAAGCATGTTATCTTATGTCCCTCCTCAGATTAACTTAGAAAGACCAAATAAAGAGAACTTTCTACGTTGGCAAGGTGACTTAGTGACTTAGAACAACTGTCCTTAAACCAGAGGATGTAGGTTCAACCCTCTGTGTCAAGCCCTGCTGAAGTGCGCTTGAGCAAAGCACTGAATACCTAATTGCTCTCTAGCCAACCTTTACCTCTGACCTCTGTGGACTGGACCATTAGAAAAGAGCAGAAGAAGCTCTTCAAAAACCATTAGAGGACTGTACGTGATTGTGGAGGACCAGGCTCATCCTGGGTAGAGATGAAGATTTCCCACCAGCAGGGCAACTTTGTGACCCAATCCACATATGAGTCTGTCACAGTAAGTTTCACTACAGTTCAGTTGTCATTCAGTTGCCATGGTTCCTAGGGGATAACAAGGCCTGATGGTTACAGCATTTTGCTCTTTAATGAAGCCAGATAAGAGCTCACTATGTGGGACGGAGAGATAATATAAGGCCAGTAATGTGGGAGTAGGTAACTATTTTCTCACTTTAAAATAGATTAACACTTAAGATGAGATTTAGAGGATTTCTTTAACATTTTTTGGACCTAAAAATAATACGGGGTGCTTGGCTGATTTCACACATATCACATGCAGTTGAATTAGGGCCACCTCCAGATGTGTCAACAGGACCATCTCCCGCCCACTCGCCCGCCCATCACTGATCAAACTGATTGTGTACATACAGTGACACCATGACTGCACCAAAGTTTTTAGGGTAATTGTTATTTGAATTTTTAAAAGTACGAAGATTAAGCTGTTATCTGTAAATTGTTCAATTTCAAAAATCAAAAATCTCAGTTGTCATCTTTACTGAGGTCCATTATGAATCAGCACCTAAAACCTTGGCTTTCTGGCTAACTTTTCTCATTTGCTGCGTAAGCAAAACAAGTTGTTTTGAAGAAGTTTTGAAGAAATCTTCCTTTCTCAGAGGTGCTTTTTTCTTATTCAATCAGATTTTGTGTCTTTTTTACCAGTCTCCTAAACAAGCCTGCAAGGTTTAGACTAACTTACCATGAATTAAGCCATTCAGCCTTAGAGCTGCTAAAACATCCTTTAAATATGTAAAAATAATTAGCCCATGAGCTTAGAGCAGCATATTACCATCACCTGATACATATATAACTCATACCTTAGCCATGGGATACTTTGGACCCCAATACCTGAATCTCTGCAGGAAAAATCTTTCCTTCTTCACTGAGCAGGGACATGGGCCAAAACTGACTTATTTCTTTAGATGCTCCTTTCAAATTAGAAGTACAGAATGGTAGTGTAAGGCAGCAATAATAGCAAAAGCATCCGATCTGTCCAATGCAGTTGAGTGCACAGGAACACAATGCTGATGGCAACCGTCATCTATTCAGGAAATCTTTGTCAAATCAAGGGTTTACAACAGTGCTGTTGCTTCAGCAATAAAGGAAATAGACTTCCTCATTTCTTCTTTTTTTAAAAGATTTTTTTGGGGCATTTCTGCTTTATTAGATGCAATGGGAAGAGAGGAAAGACAGGGTGGAGAGAGAGGGGATGACATTTAGCAAAGGGGCTGGGCTGGAATCGAACCTGGGCTGCCACAGGGACTTAGTCATATATGATATGCGCTCAAGCCTCCAACTTCCTCATTTATTCTGAAGTGTTTATTAAGAAACCAAATATAAATGGTTTGGTAACAACTGACCCATGAAGAATGGATGGGAGTGATAGCAAGTTCCTATTTTGAACTTGTTAGCTTAGTGTGTGAACTTTCATGTGAACAGACACATCTTTAGTTAACTATATACTCAGATCTGAGCTTCAAAAAAAAAAAAAAAACACACTGGCAATCTCACAAAAACTGCCTACATACATCTTAAAAATATCTCAAGACTTAACCCTTATCTGTCACTTCAGGGTGTGTCAAAACTGACCCATGGCTTTATCGTCTCATGATTGGATCACTGAAACGCTCTGCTCACTGGACCGTCAAAGACAGCAGTTTGTGAACTTCAGTTCATGTAAAATGCAGCAGCTAGAGTACCAACAAAAACAAGAGGAGAGAACATATCACATGATAGAATACATGACAGAATGTCATATTTACTCTCCAGATTGACCACTTAGATCATCAAACTTCAGACTACTACAGTTCCAAGGACTAATAATTTTTTTTTTTCTGAAGCAGCCTTTAGCTTTTATGCCACAAAATTATAGCACACATTATCAGTGTGTATCCAACCAGCTGATTCTATGAGTGACTGCAAGAAACATCTCAAAATGCACCCTTTTATCATGTTTTAACCGTCTTATTTATGCTCCTGATTTATCTGAGCTTTACCTGATCTTTTCTATCAGTTGTAATCTTTTTATTATTATTTTTATTTATTAGTTTTTTTCTTTCGTTTTGATTATTTTATAGCTTTTGTCTTACTCTTCAATTATTTCACTCTCCCATAATTTGATTTTAAATTCATTGTTCCCGCTAAATTTCATTTTATTTTTTATTCATTTATTGATTTTTTTTATGTTCATTGTAAAACTCTGTAAGCATTTTTAATTTTGTGTGAAGCACTATGAGCTGCATTTTATGTATGAGAATGTATGAAAAGTGCTATATAAATACAATCTTCTATTATTATTATTATTAGTAGTAGTAGTAGTAGTAGTAGTAGTATTGTTATTAGTATTATTATTACTATTAACAAAATGCAGAGCTGTAGTAGTCAGGGGAAAAAAAGTTTAATTTTTAGACTTCCCAGTGATGCGTTGGTGTGTTCACACACTTCTACATCCTTGACTGTAATCTTATTGAAACTTAAGACCGATATCTCCAGATAGCTGTCAACCTGAATACTTTACAGATGAACAGTCATGTCTCTAACTACATGAGGAATTGACAAAAATAACCAAGGAAGCAGTCCTGTACTAATTACTCACCCTGGAATTTTACTAGATTTGTACTAGAAGAGACACATCTGCATTTATTTGAATCTCTAGTATCAACCACAATGTAGGAAGAAAAAGTTGAATAAAAATAAGTCATGGCTTAATATTTTGATTCTTTCCTTTTGGAATAATTCAATTTGCAATTCACATAATATGATTCAGTGAATGATTCTGAGCTCTGTGGTTAAAAATAAAAGTTAATAGAATAAACTGAACCTCTTATAGACATTGAGGTTTTGAAAGTGATTTGACCAAGCATCGTATCCACTTACCCAACAGAAATTGCTCAACACAAGTGACAGTAATTATGGTCTCTACCGTTATTATGCAATTAGTAACTTCTAGGTTCAACCATATTCTAAACCTGATAATGCTAAATCTTTAATTATAACTCAAGTGGATAGCACTGATCTTACAATTGATAGTCAGGTTTATTGTCATAGCATATATCCAGTATATTATAGGTTACCATGGCAACACTTCAGTCCCAGTTTTGAATATTGTTCCATTGTAAATATCAACTTCAGTCTCCTGAGTTATCAAATCTCAGGTACAATGCAATCATATGTAATATGCAATCTTAAAAGTGCTGTGTGTAGCATTTTTAAACATCAATATATCATTAACAAGTTAGCTATGACACCTTGGTATATTCACTATAAATAAATGAGATCATGGCTGAGACGATTGGTAGCCTCTGTCTCATGTTCAGTGGTAATGTTGGTGCTAGTGTTTCTCAAAATTTAGACCACATTTCCCATAAAACCCACAGTGATCTGTCATAAACAGGATGTTTCTTTGGTCGGCTTTGCGTGAGTCAAGTTTTTCTTTTGGGTTTTCTGAAGTTGGTAGGAAGGAAGCGATTGTTGGAAGTGATATTCACATTGTTTTTTCACTCATTCACCCTCTTCCTGCTCAGTTCCACTCAACTCATCCCTACAAAGTCTGCCAGAAACTTGGGTGTCATCACTGACGACCAGCTAACCTTTAAGGATCATGTGGCTTCTGCTGTTCGTTCATGCTGGTTCACCCTGTACAACATCAGGAGGATCAGACCCTACTTGTTTGAACATTCTGCACAACTCCTGGTACAGGCTCTTGTAATATCACGCCTTGACTACTGCAGCTCCTTGCTGGCAGGCCTCTCGGCATATGCGCTCAAACCTCTGCAAATGATCCAGAACGTGGCGGAGTGTCTGGTCTTCAACCAGCCCAAAAGAGCACGTCACACCACTGTTCATATCCCTCCACTGGCTCCCAGTTGCTGCCTGCATCAAGTTCAAGTCCTTGATGCTCATCTACAAAGCAGCTACCAAAACGGCTCCGACCTACCTGAACTCCCTCATTCAGGTCTAGACTCCCTCCCGCTCACTACGCTCTGCCAGGGAGCAGCGCCTGGTGCTCCCAACACAACAAAGCCCTAAATCTGCAGCCAGACTCTTCTCCTCTGATCCCTCGGTGGTGGAATGAATTACCAAACTTCATTCAACCCGCAGAGTCCCTCTCAATCTTTAAGAAAAGACTAAAGACCAAGCTCTTTAGTGAACATCTTCTCACCTGACGGATTGTGTAATCCGAAAAAAAAAAAAAATTCTCTCTTCTTCTATGCACTCTATGCATCATCTCGTAGCTCTGCCTTGTAGCACTGCCTCACAGCAGCCACGTCCTGCTGGACCAGAGCTTAGCTTTGTAGCACTTACTCTCGTCATTGTCTCCAACTAGTACCTTGCTTGTGTTGTATTGAAATCTCATGTGTACGTCGCTTTGGATAAAAGCGTCTGCTAAATGCCAACTGTAACTTTGTGCCACAAAGCGGTCTCCCTTTGTGCTATAAAGCAATAAAGCAGATTTTCCATCAAATCGACCTGGTGGCACATAATGTAAAATGAAGTTTACAAGCTGCTAGATGGTGCCGGTTTTCTGAGCGATAGTCATGTTTGTTTACAATAATTATACAAATGTTTTGAAATAAATTTGGTATTGATTTCTTGAGGGTAAAATGCTACACATAGCACCTTTAAATTTGTCCATGGCCATGAAATTAAAGGTTGTGATACTACACAACAGTATATATTAATCTCTCCTCACTGATTTCCCATTCAGGTTGATTCTAACTTAAAATGCTCTGGTCAAAGTTATTCTTTAAAAATTCATTTTCTCCTTACAGATCAAGTTAGGATTTCAGTTAGCCCTGTCTGACTGTGGCAAAAAGGGAAAGAAGAAATGCTTAGGCCACAACCAAAGGCTTGATCATGATGAAAAAAAAAAAGAGTCATTTGAGGACAGGCTCAGTGTAGCTCAGTCTGAAAGTGCAGAGTCATGTGCAGAGACTTGTGTACTGTTGAGACATGCTTCAGTCAGAGTCAGGAAGACACCCTTCACTGTCAAAACCATCAACACCTTATTATTTCCACCTGAGAAACAATTTAACACACCTCACTGCGTCACTGTCTTAAGACACACACCACTACAGCCTTTCCTCATACACTCACAATCTTAAATGATTATAATAATGGTAGTTAGAAATAATAATAATAGTTTTCATTAGCTGTGACTGGAAGCTAGGATAGGTTGGTCTATCCATTCTGTTTGGGACATTGTTTTTATTAGCTATGCCATTTAAAGGAGAAATCTTGTCAAATTGTGAATTATAGCCCGTTTACTAGTCTCTACAAGTAGTTTACATTACCTTAAATGATTTTATATTCATGCAGTATGATTAAAGATTTCAACATTTTCTCAATTTTCATCATTTTAAGTATAAACATTTCATTGTCTAACGTAGCTTACATTTAAAAGCTATCTCTGCTAAAATTCTGCCATAAGAAAATTAAAAATAAAAACAAGTGTGACAATAATGTTTCTACAGCGACTCAGTAAAGTCTGACTTTGTTTTCTTTTTCTTTTTTGTTTGTTTGTTTGTTTGTTTTTGTTTTCACAAAAATGAATGTCAGAATTACAGAAGACAGTGTGCAGGCACCATTAAGAATTATGTAAGTGGCAGAAGTAACCTAAATGATTAGCACAAGGTTTGAAAAAGATTTGCAGTCCTTCAGGCCCCTCCCTCTTTCCTGAATGATTGTTTTGATCAAATCCATTGTATTTATTGATTCCCAGAGTTGTATCGACATGACTGATAGCTCATTGGACTCAAGACAGTTTCTCATATATGTGAGTAATGTCATTTAAAACTCTCACTCTTTCCCAATTGACTGTTTTTTGATTGTCTGTATGTCAAGAATTTTTTAAAAAAAACTGTGCCTCTTCATCATCTATATCTATTAATATATTATTGAGTTTACATCTTACTTACAGTATGTTACTTCAATTTTGATTCCCAGGTCAAGCACACATTTGTAGGCATATACAGTAGTATTGAGATGATAATTAAATTCAAAAAGATGTGGAATAAAGACAAATTCTTTTTTTTTTTTTTTATTAAGAATTGATCATGTAAAAAAATCCAAAAATACCAAATCTGCTTTTAAAAAAAAGTAGTCATCAAAATAATTGCTTTCATTTAAGGCATAAGAAGCTTGTAGAAGGCATACAGGTATATATGTAGGTAAGCAATGAACATCAGACCAAGCTAAGCTAGGGGTGACAGGGTAGCCTTGTAATTAAAGAGGACCATCTTGTAACCAAGTCACAAGTTTGATCCCTGCAACAATTGATGTATGTCCATCAAAATCCATGTGTCCTGCCAACGTGTCCTCAAGCAAGACACTGAACCCCTACTTGCTCTTTGCAAGTATCTCTGAGCGTCAGAGCATCAGCTCAATGCCTAAAACCAAAATAATGACATATCTGATGAAAACATCTCTCTGATATCAATGCTCTGAGAACTCTGGATGGCACATGTGATCATTGGTATGACATAGTCATTACAAAGGAAATACACCACTGAATGTGCTTCCCCCCACTTCCTCAATGGAAATTTCAGTACCTTGCCATTTTTTGAGCGCTTCAGCATAATAACTGCTTTCACTCTCAACTATGGCTAACATGTATGTACAGTTTGCACTTAACAGCAAAAGCCTTGATATAAATCAAAACAACAGCCATAACAGTGACACACCTACACTGACATCATATATATAAACCTTTTACAAAGCAACACAATAATTAATTTGTTATGCTGACGATAGCATTGTCGCAGCCCATGTTAAACACAGACTTGAAAACCCCCTAAAATCCATAAACCCTTTATAACTTGAAGATCAACTAGTTAACACACCCAGAAACCTTTGATTATTATGTTGACAGTGAATCTAACTTGACCTGAGAAAAACGAAGAAACTAATACATTCACTTCTTAGAGAATCTGGATCTAACATTCGTCTGGAAAACACCAGAATGTCCTCTGATGAGATCTCATTACAGCCTCACGCATGATTCATACTCATATGAGTCCCACTATTTTCTTGAGCCTGCTTGTGTTTTTACTTGATACTAAAACACTTGCCGAGTCATTCCTTGTAGTTACTGTGCCGATCTGCCTTGGCCCAGTCAGCCAAATTTGCATAGTGGCATTCGTTGGCCATACCGTTGTTAGGGAAGGGGTTCTGCAGATTTTTGAAGGACTGGGTGCTGCTGTTATTACTAACTTCTTGCCTCAATGCATCAATGTTGGTACCATTGCTCATGGGCCGAGGGAGCAGGTTGGTGTAAGTGCTTCCTTGGCTTTCCATGGGGGATTGCATGAGGGCACTATGGCTCTCCTGTCCCACTGGGATCTGGGGCTCCTGCTTCAGCTGGAAGCCTGTCTGAGACCCTCCTACCATCAGGCTCTTCAGAAAATCCTCCCCCTCCATTCCTTCTAAAAAGGGAAAAGGGCTCAGCCCCAGAGTACCCCCTCCTTCTCCAGGTCCAGCCCCGTTAAAGGCACCCTGGGATGGATTGAGGGAGCTGAGACCAGGCCAAGGATTCTGGAAAGCCTGGCTCTGGCTCCCTTGCTGGTTCTGGACATGGGCCTCAGATGCTGGCTCCTCCCTGTTGTGCTGCAGGTGGAAGAGGGACTGGGACTCTGGCTGGGGCTGAGTCATCACAGAACCCTGGGGGGCATTATCCAAGCACTGCAAGTCCCTCATCGAGAGCTGGGGGAGGGCGCTACAGTTGTTAAGATCCATCCTAGAAGTGTAACCTCTGGGGTTTGGCTGCTGTTGCCTGCTGGTGTTAGCGCGCTGCAAATTGCTCATGGGATTGGTGGTGATGGTATCCATGGAGAGTGCAGGGTTTGGGTTTGCCCATGTATTGTTGACAGGCACAGGAGTCTGTGATGTCATCATCATGCGTCGAGGGCCAGGCTGGTAGGATTGGTTGAATACAGCAGATTGTTGGTGCATCGCAGATATGGTCTGTTGCTTCACATGCATCATGGAAGGCTCTGGAAAAACACAGAGTGATTTTTAGTGTAATAGCAGTGGAATGTCATGCTAGAGCCTGAATGTTTCTGTGTTTTTTTGTTTCTCTACCAATGTAATTTTATTTAAAGAACAACAGTTAAAGTGCAAAATGGATGAGAAGTTGATTACAACCATTCAAAGCTTCCCAATTTTCTACAACATTTATTTGAGAGTCTCCAAGAACAAACATCTCAAAAATGATGCTTGGTGAATGAAGGTATCCATAGGTTGATGATCAGCTCTGACGTTTTTTTCTATTAATTTTGATTATTGCTAGCTAATTAGTGTTAGCAATGATGTAATGTTATGCCAGACAGTGCAAAAGTAGCATAAACTATAAGATGTGCCTGTTAAAAGCTGCAGACCACAACATTAGACCTTCTCGCACAACCAATTAGCATTCAGAAAAGAGTAAGAGATCAACTAAATTGCTTGCAGTGTGAATTCATGGCTGGATGCATTGGAAATATTATGTAAACTGTTAATCAGTGTCAAAATTTATTAATAGATCTGGATAGCACATTTAATGTTGGGTGTTGGTTCTGGCACAGCAGTCATATTTGTATATAGTCAGTACATAAAATGATTCTTACATAATAATACTATGTAATGATAGTGAGATTGGAGCAGAGTGTATAAATTACCTTTTCTCATAGAGCTCTGTGCAACCGCCATCGGCCTGTTCATTGCCAAACCACCAAAAGGACCAGCTGAAGATGTAGAAAGGTCAGAAATCTTTGTTACAGTGTATGCATTGACATATTAAACACACATACATGCACATGCAATCAGATGGGATGAATATTACTGTACTTTAGTCGAACTCTTTCTTACCAGGCAACGCCGATAGCTTCATCACGTAATCTCTTCTCCGCTTTTTCTCATTGCAGCCATAAGGATCTACAGAAACACAAAATATCATGTTCACTAAAGCATGAAACAAAAGTGGTAATTTTATATGCTCTATCCAGGTATGCCAAAGTGAGGGTTGAGGTATCTGAATAATGTTTTCATTGTTCAGCCCAAATCAAACAAAAACTGAGCCCTAGTTCCTGGATACAAGCACAGGACATTGAATAATGGGGGTAGTGTAAGTTTACTGACAACAGAGGAAGATGATAATGATAGCCATTTCACTCTAGAGTGGAATTCAAATATGTCTTTCTGCATATCCATCCTCAATAAACACAAATAATCGCCTGCAGATAATCATTTTGTCAGAGAGGTCATAGCATTGGTCAGCCATGGTGCTGAACCCTTTGCAGTGTCGCTGCTCACCTTTGTCGTCTGGCAGATATCGGAAGTCCATTGGTTCGCTCACTTCCTGATCGGTGGGTCGGCGCAGCTGCATGCGCACGGTGACGGGCGCTGTGATGGAGGGGTCGTAGTAGGGCGGGGTCTTGAAGACGATGGCCACTTGGCGATGAACGTCAGCCTGGGAGAAGGAGCCCCTGGCCTCCCAGCCGTCAGAGGAGAAGAATCGCACCTCAATGTCATCTGGTGGAGAGAGGGATGAGGGAATGACAGGGATGGATAAATGACTGAACAAGAGGAGATGGGCAGTACGGCTGTACTGCTGATTGATTGAGGATGAATGGATCGAGGATGGATGGTTGGGTGGATGGACAGAAGCATAAAAGGACAAATGAATGATTGAAAAAAGACATATCATTTACAAAAGCACAGAAATTTGCTGTCCAATCTATTTCCAAAGCCTCATCATTATACCTTTTTGTACTTTGTCACACAGCAAAAAGATCTCGTCCCCTCCCTTCACGCTGCCAGAGTTCCTGTTGACCCGACAGATCCTCAACTCAGCTGTGTTAGGGGCCCCTGATTGTGCACAGACACACACACAAAAGAAAAGAAATGCACAAAATGTCACACAACAACACTGAAAAGCCATATCAAGTAAGTACAATCGTTTAAAATGTAATTTCCCACAGTGAAGGCCTCAGTCTCTTTGAAAGGAGAGTGATGTTTTGTTAATGTACTGTTATGACAAACAACTTCAGTGGCTCCGTGTTTCAGTATTACATTTGCCTCAATTTAGAAGGCGATGCTTTCAGTTTACAATTGAAGCCTCACCACTCTGAGTCACATGTCACATGCCTGCTGTCGAAGAGGAAGCGCGCCATGGTAACGGTGTTGTTAGAGGGTTAGTGTGTATAGAGAACTTCCCCTTTCTCACTGTGAGTGAGGAACACTGAACTAGCTCACTGGGCGCAGCACTTAAACAGTGTTGGGTGAATATTGCCTCTAGATATTGCCTCTAGATCTTTGACACTTTTATATACATATATATATATATATATATATATGAAGAAAATGA
>OMKZ01052184.1:0-12277 GCA_900302535.1 Neoniphon sammara | reverse complement strand
ATGAGAGGGTGGATGAGCTGGCTAAGAAAGCTTTAATGAAAGGAAATGTGGATATGCAGCTCAGTATCAGCAAAGCAGAAGTTAAGTGTGTAGTCTGGGAAAAGACCAATGTGATGTGGCAAGAAAGGTGGGATGGAGAGGAGAAAGGGAGGCATCTTTATCAAATTCAAAAGAGTGTTAGAGGTGGGAGGGTGAGCAGTCGATACAGGAGAGAGGAGATAGTGTTGACAAGGTTAAGGTTGGGGCATAGTGCACTAAATAAAAATTGAAACTGATAGGGAAGCACCAGACAGGCCTGTGTGAGGGATGTCAGGAGGAGGAGGAGTCAGTGGAGCATGTAATTCTGAGGTGTAGGAGATATGAGGTGCAGAGAGGGGAGATGATGAATAAGATGAAGGACTTAGGGATACAGGAATTTACATTAAAAGGATTGCTAAGTATGGGAGAGAGGGCACAGGTTAGGGCACTGATAGAATTTTTAAGGGGGGCAGGGGTGTATGATAGAATCTGAAAAATAAGCAGGGTGTAGGTATGTAAACTTTTGATCTAGCCAGGTATAGCAATAAGACTGTAAGTCTACTGTTTGGTCCACACTCCGGAACAGCAGGTGGCGGTAATGCACCAATAAGCTGGATGCCAACCGCCGTTAAACCAGAAGAAGAAGAAGAAGCTGTTTCAGCGAATGGTCAAGAGGCACAACGGCTGTTTGGACCAATCACCTCGCTTGTTGGAAGGTCCTGCCTGAACTCTGTGGTAAACCAAACATAATACAACGATAGTAACGCCGAGTAGCGTTAGCAATACTTTTCGAACAAGTGCCGGCCATTTCGGTGGTTTTTGTTCGCTTCTGTTACATCGATGGTGCACGCCGGTTGTCGCTGCTTATAACTCTGTATACTACTTGGGCAGTTGGTCGCTTATGGCACCGCAATGGAGAAGGTTTTCGCTGTTCGAAAGACTCGGGCGAAGAGCCGTAAACAAACTGAAGGGCAGGAAAAGATCCCGGTATTCGACAACAATGATGTAGACGATGCTGATTATGTGGATGATGGCAAATGGGATTCTACTGATGATGAAACAGGTGACAGTGTTGTAGATGACCCTGATGGAGGTACCGATGAAGAGGAGTCTGCTGACGAAGAAGAGGGGGGCAACCCGGAAATTGATTCTGATTTTGTGGATACCGACGAGGAGCTCGTTGACGATGAAACTGCATGGCAGTCAAAAGATGGGAAATTGACTTGGTTTCCCATCCAACCTGGAATACAGCGCAAACAGTCAGCTGTAAACATTCCAACTCCAGGACCAACACGATATGCCAAGGATCGTGTAACAGACATCAAGTCTAGCTTTGATATTTTTATGACTGGGGAAATTTTAAAGATTGTGACGCGCATGACGAATACTGAAGGGAGGCGTGTGCACGCTGACTGGAAGGACATTGACACCATTGACCTACAGGCCTACATTGGTCTGCTGATTATTGGTGGGGTTTATAGATCAAAACATGAAGCCACCAAAAGCTTCTGGGATCCTGAGTCTGGGCAGCCTGTTTTTTTGGCCACTATGCCACGAAGGGCATTTAATATTCTGGGCAGTGTCATCAGATTTGACGACACAGCCACAAGGTCAGAGCGTCGCAAAAAAGATAATCTGGCTGCTATTCGGGATGTGTGGGACAAATGGGTTGAATGCCTCCCCATGATCTTCAATCCGGGCCCTGACGTGAGCGTCAGGGCCCGGGGGAGGATCAGTCACGCACCTATTTGGGATAGCTCCACTATGGAGAATCACGTACTACGTCATAGTAACACAGGGATTTATGGGCAATAGCCCTCAGTTAAGTATGGCCAGATGCGGACTTGCAGGAGGTGTGCGTAGGGGGCGCTCCTGAGCACTCCTCTAGAACAGAGAAATGGGACACGTACCTACGGTGGGGGGGCAGTCAACACCTGATGGCCCTGGATTGTGTTCCTTAGATGGTGAGGGGGTGGGCTGATGGTGTTGATATGCTGGGGATGGCCTGGATGATGAGCCATCATTAAGTGAATTGTAGGGCCTTTCAAACCTAGTGTAAAAGGTGTTCAGTTCATCTGCCAGTCCGGGGGATGGGGTGATTACATGGTTTTTCTTATTGTAATTAGTGATTGTCCCGATTGTGTAGGGTCGTTGGTGCTTGAATCACGCTCCAGCCTGGCTTTGTATTCCTCCTTGGCGGTTTTGATGGCCTTCTTGAGGTTCTGCCTGGACAGCCTGAAAGTGTCCATGTCACCCTCCCTATATTGCTGTTCTTTGTGGCACCTGAGTTCTCTGAGTTGTTTGGTGAACCAGGGCTTGTGCTTGTTGTGATGGTTTTGGTTGGGAGGTAGATCTGCTCACAGAAGTTGATATATAAACACAAAGTGTCAGTAAATGTGTTGTTGTCCTCAGGGCTTCTCATAGCCTCCCAGTCAATGGACTCCATACAGTCCTGAAGCATGTCAGTTGCCTCTGGAGTCCATCTCCTTACTGTGGCCCTGGATGGTTTAGCCCTCTTGCTGTCTGTATGTTGACACCATCTGTATTACGCAGTGGTCTGAGTGTCCAAGCAGTGTGCAGGAGATGGAGCAGTAGTCCTGGATTTCCTCCGGTGGGCTCAAAAAAGTCACGGATGACACAATTGGCATTAATTCCCTGATGTGTGTGAGTGCATTCCGGTCGTAGCTGTGGCGCATAGCTGTGAAAAATAAAGTAAGTGCAGGAAAATAAAAGAAAAAGCAAGACAAAAACACTAAGAGTTAGGGTTAGAGTTATTACAGGTATTAAACAGTCATAACACTACAACTGGGCAATGTCACGTCCTGTAGCCCTAAATGCTGTCATCTAGTCAGCATGTTAGCTGACATTTACCGGGTGAGGTAGCTCACTCACGAGGCAACTGCAGCGCCCTTAATGAATGAAGTGACGGAGCATCCACAGACTAATTAGCCAATTTGGCAGCAAATCTGCCCATTCTCATGGATCTTGTTACATACACTGGGAAATTAAATCCTAATGCGAGATTAAGCCATGATATCAGTTGTCCTGCAGCTCTTAATTTTTGTCTGTGCTGCTGCTGTTCTGATTCAGGTGCTGTGGCTTTTGTAATAGTTTTTTTAGTGTCTCACTAAACGCTGGCAGGTAATGCAGTATGTTGATTCACTCCCTATCAGTAGGGCCTCTGGTGTTCTGCCCTATACGGTGTGCCCATCTCTTGTTCACGCTGTAACAAAACTACAACACGGAACAAACACAGAACCAATAACCACTAATGAAAACTGTGCAACCCGGTCAGAGTTTATGTGAGAACACCCAGCACAACCCATTCTGCACTAACAATGCTGACTCCTACAATGCTGAGTAAGCAGCCTCTGGACAGGTATCCTGTATACATTTTGCTAGTATGGACTGGAAATAGGCCCATACTTGCAACAACAAAAAAAAAACTTAGCCTTTTCCTAAATGTAACCAAACTGTGACTGTTTTGTCTTTTGTCTTCAAGTGACATAACAATGACACATGATAAACGTGTGAAAGGCTGGTATGTCCCAAACTGAACAAAAAGGGTACCTTGCTCGGTGGTATCAGATGCTGAAGGATGTGGTGACATTTTATTGGTAGGCTATTTGATGGACTGGGAATGAGAACATGAGGGCAGCAACATTGCTATGATCAATTTTTTTTTCAAATTACCGAAACAAATAAGCCTCATGGACTTTTATTGGTATCTGGCATTTGGATTAGGCCTCAAAAGTCACACACAATATAGAGAGGAAACTGCTGCCCACAAATGGATTTCCACATCAAACACATTCTCTCTACTGGGAAAATCCACAGGGTTGTCACGTAATTTCTGTCACAACTTGTGATTTAGGATGGCGTTTAAAACTTTATCTGCACAAGTTTCTCTCTTAAATGATACTAGATTCACTTAATTTTGCTACCTATTTATTTATTCCTTCATTGCAGGTTACTGGAACCTACAGCTGCCAGAGGATAACCCATCGGTGGCCTTTGGCGTTGTTTTACAACATCATCGACGTCTCTGCCTACAACGCATTTGTTGTGTGGAGAGAGATCGACCCATCATGGAACCAGGGAAAGACGTTCCGGAGGAGGCTGTTCTTGGCAGAGCTGGGGAAAGCCCTGGTTACTCCACAAATCCAGCGACGTAGGCACTTTCCCCAAGCAAAAGCCGCTGCCTCCCTCATAAGGGCGGTACAGGACAAGACGTCCATTATTATTAAAACAGAGCCAAAACCCTGCGCCAAAGGGAGGAAGAGAAAGTTTTGTGGTTTCTGCACTGAACAAAGAAAGGTTTTCGGCACATGTGCCAATTGCAGAAATTACATCTGCAAGGACCACACTGTTAAATATTGCCAGCAATGCATAGGCATGCTCAAACGTTAAAACATTGCTTTGTAAAAAAGATATCTCCTACACAGCCACATAATTTCAAGTGCAGAAAATCTAAGAGGTGTCCAATCTTGTTGCACACCAACATGGTGACCACGGACACTGCTTGTCCAAATGTTTGAAGTAACTCTGAATTGTCAGTATGTTGTTAATCTGATTATTACCGTAGCATTTTTTTAACACATAGTGTAAATGTAAATTAACAAAAAAAACAAAAAAAAACAAAACCCATTAACATAGGCCTACATTTATGATTAACTTTGAAATGTATCAAAAAATGTTTTACGGAATATTAAAGTTTCAAAAAGGTATTGTTATTGTGTTGTATTGAAATCTCGTGTATGTCACTTTGGATAAAAGCGTCTGCTAAATGCCAACTGTAACTGTATTGAACATTGTTTGATTGAAACCCTCAATTTTTTTTGTTTGTTTTTTTTTTTTAAAGTATGGGGGGCTTGGCGGGAACACCAGCTAA
This sequence comes from Neoniphon sammara, assembly GCA_900302535.1. NCBI lineage: Eukaryota > Metazoa > Chordata > Actinopteri > Holocentriformes > Holocentridae > Neoniphon > Neoniphon sammara. Next base: position 7,368 of record OMKZ01052184.1, on the reverse strand, counting down.
ACTGGATCGGCTAGACCAATACACAAGTAGCTTTGAGTTTGAGATTTGTTTGAACGTAAAGGCTGTCCCAGGTTGTATTTTCAGGGGACTTGTCCTTTGTGGAGCTTGTTTTCATTGGGCTTGTTTGTGCCTAGCTGCTTGATAACCCATAGAAACACCACAGATGAAATAAACATCTATCAAAGATATGTAATAGCAGTCCAGTTATACTCCGCACTGGTAAAAGCACAAGCTCTCATTTGCATGGTGTGTGAAACTCTTTTGATTAGGATAAAGAAAATGTAAAAGTAAAACTATTAATGTTAGATGTAAGGTAAATATTTTAATGTAATCAATATCAAAATTAGTGGGACATGACCATAGTGATAGCCAGCACCACTCAGTCACAGCTACCTATTGTCTCTATACCTAGCCAGTCAGAAGGACAAGCCAGGCTCATAGCACAGGATCCTTCTCACCCCCTCCATAAATTTGAAACATTTCTATCAGGCCAAAAAGATTTCCAAGAACTCCTTCCACCCAAGTGCTATAAACGTTTTAAATAAGCAGTGAAAGACATTTAGATATTCACTACATTCACTCTTAAACAATGTATTTATTTTACAGTTATGTGGTTCCATACAGTTCTTTGCGTGCAATGCGTTTTTATGTCGAGAATATGTTAAAGGCAATTTTCTGTTCCACTATGAGTGAGGGGGGTGTCATCCTGTTTGTTGTAAACGTTGGCCTGTAAAACCATTTGAGACTGTGAACAGTGTTTTGGGATTCTAAACAAACTTCCACTTAAACTATAAATCTCATTTTAAATGTTTTTATAAAGGAAATGAGTGACTGTTTTCGGATTAAAATCATAACTAAATTGTTTGCCATGAGCTGTAATTGACAGCCACTCCTATCCACTCCTCCATGTTCGCCTCCACAGACACACACACACTGGTGTCTTATATCCCAAAAAGGGGCAAAAATGTGGTGCTATTAAGCACAAAACACAGAGATGCTGAGTGAGAGAGAAGACAAGAAGCCTCACATGATCCTGGACTACAACCACACGAAAGGTGGTGTTGACAGTCTGGATAAGGTATGTACCTATGCATCACTTATTACCCGTTGATGTTACTGTACATTCCAGTTTCCCAATTAGTGCACACGAACGCCCTACGAAGTCATCTCATAAAGTAAATTGGAATTACGGGATTTGTTCGTGTATCGGGGTCATACAATAAGCAGCAAGCGTCATAGAAACGGCAAGGCCGAGCTGATGTAAAGCTGGTATAGAGCTTCTCACTGGCAGCTGCCACCAACACAATAGAATTTCACCAACAATAAAGCTGTATCTCTGCCGGCCCGGCAGGCAGGGGCGCCCTCTACCACCAGCTCAACCCTAACATACACATTCAAATAAGCTACACTTATTTTTTATTCCTATTTAGGAAAAGTGATTTAATATGTATTTCGGATAATTTCGTTAGCCATGTAGCTCTTTTTTTTGTTCTTAAGTATCCCATATATTAACATTAGGATAACTTTCTGTGTGTCACTCACTGCTTCAGCCTACTTTTATCTTCTTACCATAATTGTAATTGTTCTGTTAACATTAAATATTTATGAATAAACACTGTAGTTAGTCTTAGATGTCTCTCTTACTATGTGCATAATTTTATGGATCGATGTTCGATATTGCAATCCATATTGTGCCATATCACTATGGCACAAAGGCTCGCTGGCCTTAGTGTCATACCACTCTAGGGCGGTGCCTTGCATGTGGTATGATACAATAGCCAGCAAGCCTCAGTGCCATGCCACTGGATTGTGGTCTGGCACGATGGCCAGCGAGCCTTCGATTGTACTATACCATACAATCTGTGGGTTTGGATTAGGCCTCAGAAGTCAAACACAATATGGAGAGCAAACTGTTCTCCACGTTAATTACACATTCTCTTTACTGGGAAAATCCACAGGGTTGTCACAATCATTCCTGTCACAACTTATGATTTAAGACGGTGTTTAAACTTTATCCTCACATGTTTCTCTCTTGAATGATACTAGATTCACTGAATTTTGCTACCTATTTATTCCTTCATTGCAGGTTACTGGAACCTACAGCTGCAAGAGAAGGACCTGCCGGTGGCCTTGGGCATTGTTTTCCAACACCATCGACGTCTCTGCCTACAACGCATTTGTTGTGTGGACAGAGATTGACCCATCATGGAACCAGGGAAAGATGTTCTGGAGGAGACTGTTCTTGGCAGAGCTGGGGAAAGCCCTGGTTACTCCATAAATCCAGCGACGTCAGCGTTGTCCGCTAACAACAGCTGCTGCCTCCATAGTGAAGGGGATACGGGTGGATAATATGAAAACAGAACCAGTCCCAGAGCCCTGCACCAAAGGGAAGAAGAGAAGGGAGTGTGATTTCTGCCCTGGAAGCAGAAATAAAAGGCCGAAGGTTGCAACCACATCTGCCACATGCCTAAGGCACATCTGCAAGGGCCACACTGTCACATACTGCAAGAAATGCACATGTGCATGCAAATGTTAAAACATTGATTTGTAAAAAGGATATCTCCTGCACAGCCACGTAATTTCTTTGGGTGCTGGTCAAGCGCAGGAAATCGAAAAGGTGTCCAAGTGAGAAAAATCTTGCCATACACCAACAAAGCTCAAGACTCATTTTTTATTTCAACATATTTTACAGGTTGAAGAAAAAGATCGCAAGCACATGTGCCAAATACAAAAAGTACATCTGCAAGGACCATACCTTTTACATGTTGACGGTCATGTGTATGAACACTCATTCACTCACTCACAAAGTCCAGCCTACTAATATCAGGAAAATGAAGACCCAAAGGCCATCAGCTTCCTTCAGAAAATGATCAGTCTGTTGCATGGGATAAAGATTGGTCCAAAGGGGGAATGCACACCTGAACTAAGTTGGTTGGTAATGGCCACCACATCTATTCTGGAAATAAAAGAGGAAACGCTGACATAAGGACACAAGTTTGTGTTGACTGCAAGGTTCAGACAGGGCTGCCTGTAAAATCTATTCAGCTGTGTTAGGCTACAGAGTTCTGTTCCACACCTGTGGATTTCCACCACGCACTGAAAATTGTATCAGCTGGACATTTTTTTTACTACCATTGAGTCTGGAAGCTACAGGAAGATGACAAAAGGTTTTTGTCAGACTTTCTGGACAGAGTAGAGCCCAATGTTCTTCAAGACAACAGCAGTGCATGACCTCATTCAGTCAGAAAAAAATGTTCATTCCCACCTTGCTGGCTACATTGTCTGTGACATATTGCTTTTTATATTGTCATCCATTTTGCTCACATATTTTTAGGTGCTAAACATGTGACCTGCTTTGTGGCCCTATGGAAATTATTGGAAAAATACAGTATTACTACAGTATTCTGGATTAGCAGCCCACAGGATCACAGAGCAACTAACAAGGATATATCACACCATGTGGACTTAAATCACGTCGAGATAACTATACAACCCAACACTCTACCACAGATAAACTTTTTTTTTTAAGCACAATGATTACAGTCCCACTGAAGGCACCAGCGTTTTATCAAGTGTGACAGAGTTAGAGGCAGGTGCTCTTTGTTGCCATCCCAGTATGTTTTAAAATTAGTCCAACAAACTGATGGGTTATTTAGGACTAAGACTGCTCCAGCTATTCCACCAAGCGCTCCACCACTCAGTGCCTCTACTGTACCACCCACCTCTGCCACTCTGCTCCATTACCATGCCTATGCTGCTAATTGTGCCTTTAAAAAATTTACTCAACTTCAGCTTAACATTGAGTTAACTTTTGTCCCACCCCTTCATCTGCACAGCAAGCCTGGTAGAGTCATGGTCTAAGGGGTCTCCTACTTTAAGGACCACAGAACTTGAATGAAGTAGTGAATCCATTAGTATTTGGTGGTCCTTTACAGTAGGAGATTCCACCAAGAAAGGGTTTTGCAGGGAAATTCAAATAATATTGAGATGGTGTTGAGGTTTGTTGCTTTATCCAGGTATAAATTTGAAACCTTGCAGACCCCTGTTGTATGTTTTATATTCTTACACTACATTGTGTTTTTCATATTAACAGCTGATGAGGTCAAGAAAAAGTGAAAAAAAAAAAAAAAAATCTTAGAGACACTTGTTTGAAAGTCAGAAAGAAATTGAAACAAAAACGGATTAGTTGCCAGGACAAAAGTTTGGAAACTGGATCAAACTCTCACCTTCTTGGAGCCGTACAACACATGAGGGTTATAACAGGCTTATCACTTATAGATAATGATGAAGACACAGGCAATATTAACCCTTGAGCAAATATAAAAATAAAAACATTGCTTAACTATGATTGCCAAATTCGAAATGATTTCAACTGATTTAAATTTTGGCTCTACATACATTTGTCCCTTCTGGAGTTTTAAAAAGTTCTTCCAACACTACACTTGTTCAATAAAAGATGTATTCAGTATTTTGACATAACTTTTTCCTGTGATCCAGATATTGCTGCAGCGTTCCTTTCCATTCATATTCAGTTTAGACAAATACTGTTCGTAATTAATGTGATGTGAATCAGTGACGTCAATGAGCATGGACTCACCAATTGATTGAACTGAGTACAGGTGTGTTTGATTGCAATGTGGGGGAGACTGGAAGCAGACAGAAAGCCTGGGCAGAAACTGCATTGGTGGTTGGAGCATTCTGTTGTGCGGCTTGGCACTCTTGGGAGGGTGGGTGTCGTTCGCAGTCATTTAGGGCTGCCGGCGATTAAGATAGGTAGCATAGGGGGCAGTTTGTTCCTGTGTTAGGAGGAGAGGTTTGCTGCCTCCTGTAGAAAGTTAGGGCTGGGGCTGTAGGAGAGTGCAGTAGCCGCCACCGCTCCTTAAACTGCCGTGTGGTGCGATGCTCATCCCTGCCTGAATTCTGTCCAGGCCGTCCAGCGAAGCCCTTTCCCCGGGGAGTTGGACGGCGTCACAAGCTCAGACCCCGGGGGAGGGTCTCGCCAAGTGGGCGACCAAAGTATACGTTTTACACATTGCTTCATGTATCTTTATGTATAAATAAGTGTGTAGGTGGGCCTATCTGCAATTGTAGCAAGTGGAGAGGGAGAACAGATGAGGGCAACTGTGAGCCATAGGCGGGACATCTGTATGGTTTCTCCATAAGTGGTGATTGTTGCCAGTGTTTGCTTAGTGTGCTTGGTTGATAATGGTGTTGCCTCCTGTGTAGAGGGTGTCAGCATGCCGTGTTAGTGGTGTGCCCTAAGCTAGTTAGCCCTGTGTGTAGTGGTTTTTCAACTCAGGGAAACCTTGGTTGTCCTACCTGTTGGTTTCCCTAATCGTGTAGCCCTCTTCACCTTTTTTATGAAATAGCGTTTATATTCATGTCATGTGATAATTAATAAAGATCATTTTTGTACTCCAATCTGTTGTGATTAGGCTCTGACGCTAGCAGTGTTTCCTGCTGAAGGGTAAAATCCATATTTATTACACTACTATGTCACGATCCCGATTTTTAAAGATTTTATATGTTCTAAAGGGGAAATAGGTTATATCTTGTTAGATGTTTTCTGCATTTAAATGTTCCTTGAAAAGCTCTGGGCTCACTGAGTAAGGGGCTCACTTACTAGCATTTGAATTATGCTGTTGACTGTTATAGATGACTACGCATGCGTTGGACCATTAAACACCCTGTCCGCAAGTCACCAGAAAACCAGTTGCCATATCTGATTTTAAGGCTATACGTAGCCTTGGTTTTGCGATTCGTTTGAAAGCATAGTTATGTGGTTGCATGCAGTTATTTGCGTGGAATACGTTTTATGTCTAGAAGTGAGACAGTAAACATTTTTGGGTCTCTAAATAAAACTACAATAATAAATCTCATTTAATATGTTATATGAAAAGAGTGCTTGTTTTTTGCCTTAAAATCAAAACCAAATTGCTTGTTAGACGCTTTAGTTAACAGCCAGGATTGCGTTTTTTTTGTTGTTGTTTTTTTTTGGACGAGATCTGGCAACCATGGCCGTAATACTTTTGTTTCCGGTACGAGAGAGAGAGAGAGAGAAAGAGAGGGGGGCATTTTGGTGTGCTTTTTTTCAGTGAGTTCTACGTCTGTCGTGCGTGGTGGCTCTGCTGTGCCACCAAAATGGAGAAGGTTTTGACTGTTCAAGAGACTCGGGGGCAAATGTCTCAGCTTTCTTCTGGCGAGAAAGCCAGTGAGCAGGACCAAATAGGGAAGAAAATCCTGATTGTGTTGCTAAAGGATTGTCTTGCTAAAGACAAAGGGAGTTCTAGGCCTGCTGACGAAGAAGCGGAGGACGATGCTGTAGATGATCCTGATTATATGGACACACATAGAGGGGGTTCTGATAACAAGGAAGCAGAGGGCAATGTTGAAGATGATCGTGATTATGGAGGTACAGACGAAGAACAGTCTGCTGAAGAGGAAACTGGGGACAATATGGAACTTGATGATTTTGCGGACACCGACGAGGAGGAGGAGCCTGTTGACGTAAACGAGGACGACGAAACCGTATGGCAGTCAAAAAATGGGAAATTGACCTGGTTTCCAACCCAACCTGGAATACAGCGCAGTCTATCAGATGTAAAAATCCCAACTCCAGGACCAACACCATATGCCATAGCTCGTGTTGAGGACATCAAGTCTAGCTTTGATATTTTTATGACTGAGGAAATTTTAAAGATTGTGACGCGCATGACGAATATGCAAGGGAGGCGTGTGCACGCTGACTGGAAGGACATTGACATAATTGACCTACAGGCCTACATTGGTCTGCTAATTATTGCTGGAGTTTTTAGATCAAAACATGAAGCCACCAGAAGCCTCTGGGATCCTGAGTCTGGGCGGCCTATTTTCCGGGCCACTATGTCAATTAAGACATTTGAAATGTTGAACGCAGTTATCAGATTTGACGATCCGGCCACAAGATCTGAGCGTCGCAAAAAAGATAAACTAACTGCCATTCGGGATGTGTGGGACAAATGGGTTGAATGCCTCCCCATGATCTTCAATCCGGGCCCTGACGTGAGCGTGGACGAGCGGCTGGTTCCTTTCAGAGGCCGCTGCCCCTTCAGGCAATATATGCCAAGCAAACCAGCCAAGTATGGCATCAAGATCTGGACAGCATGTGACGTCAAAACCTCCTACGCTTGGAACATGCAGGTGTACACAGGTAAATCGGCTGACCAAGCGCCAGAGACAAACCAGGGCATGCGGGTGGTGCTGGATATGACGTCAGGGCTCCGGGGTCACAACGTCACCTGCGACAACTTTTTCACCTCGTATGCCCTGGGGGAGGCGCTGCTTCGCAGGAAACTGACCATGCTGGGGACTGTGCGCAAAAATAAGCCT
>OMKZ01052181.1:13832-30013 GCA_900302535.1 Neoniphon sammara | reverse complement strand
AAGTTAACGCCAGGACGCGGACAACTGTTTGCATAGTAAGCTAGCTTTCGTTAGCTAGTGTACATCTCATCGCTGCTTTAAGTGCTGTAATATCAACTTATTACAGGTATTAAACAGTCCTAACACTACAACTGGGCAATGTCACGTCCTGTAGCGCTAAATGCTGCCAGTTAGCATGTTAGCTAACATTAATTAATGAATGAATTGACGGAGCGTCCACGGACTAATTAGCCAACTTGGCAGCAAATCTGCCCATTCTCATGGATCTTGTTATATACACTGGGAAATTAAATCCTAAAGCGAGATTAAGCCATGATATCGCTTGTCCTGCAGCTCTTAATTTTTTGTCTGTGCTGCTGTTGTTGGTCTGGTTCAGGTGCTGTGGCTCTCATAATAGCTTTTTTAGTCCCTCACTAAACACTGGCAGGTAATGCAGCATGTTGATTCACTCAGCCTCCTCATCAGCGGGGCCTCTGGTCTCCTGCCCTGTACAGTATGCCAAACTCAGTGTGTCAGCCAGTAGTTTAAAAGTTTTACATCCTTGTAGTCTTATCAGTGTGTGTTGTAGCCGTTTTCAGGTGGTGGGCCGTGGATTGGACACAGTATTACCAAGGCACTTATGGTCTGATTGAACATCTACAGGTCATTCACATGTAAATCTCTCCATTCCATAGGGCATGGCTAATAATTGTCCTTACTGGTACAACAGGCTGTCTGTTTGCATACTTTCTGTCTTGATATTGTCTTCTTGTTTTTGTTTTATTGGTGTATTCAGCTCCCGTATCTATTGATTCCTTTTGTGTGTTTCATGCATGGTTGTTTTACCCCATAATGAATTAGTTTTATTAGTGGATATATTAGTGGATTTAACTAATTAGAGTTAGATGCAAATATACTTAAAAGTAACTAGAAATGATCATGTAAAACAAATCTCTTTCATAATTTTCCCCTGGACCCCTGTAGTTGTTCAGTGTTCTCACCTTTTTTTACCCCTTACCTGTTTGCATCCCTGTAAATGTGTATTTAGGGGAAAAATTGTACTGATTACACTGCAACAAAACTACAACACGAAACCAACACAGAACCAATAACCACTAATGAAAACTGTGCAGCCTGGTCAGAATTTATGTGAGAACACCCAGCACAACCCATTCTGCACTAACAATGCTGACTCCTACAGTGCTGAGTAAGCAGCCTCTGGACAAGTATCCTTTATACATTTTTGCCAGTATAGACCTGAAATAGGTCTTAAATTGCATTCAGAATGGTCTTAAAAATGTCTTAAAAAGTCTTAAATTTAACTTGTTGAAACCTGCAGAAACCCTGACATTATTGCCCTTTCAATTGACTTTAGTTAGTACTATTTGCCCGGCATTGCATTTTAACTCATTTTATTTCTAGTTCTAATTTCATTCATTCTGTTGGCACTAATTTAATTTCCTCAGTTATTCATTCATTCGTTTATTCATTCACTCATCATATTTGTGTATTCAATTTCCTTTATTCATTCTTATTACTTGGTAGACTATTTCAATAAACATTTAGATTTATCGCCAAGTCGTTGTATTTGTGTGTTCCTTTAAAGCAAAGACAGAGATCCCTGTATCGGTAAGAAAGACCTTTCAGATCTGAGTCTGATCAATTACGTCTGTTTTGCTTCAATCGAAGGAAATGCCCCAAATTTCAACGAGTACGCAACTCAAATACAACTTTCTTGCTCTCATGCAACACTTTCAGTGTCCCATGTTTGGTGCTCCCTTGCATCTACGTGGCACAGTGGAGGAGGCTCCATCATGATCTGGGGTGCTTTTTTCTTCAATGGAACAATGGAGCTTCAGGTTGTGCAGGGGCATCAAACCGCGGCTGGCTATGTGGAGATGTTGCAGCGGGCATCCCTCTTGACTGAGGGCCCCCATCTGTGCAGTGATGACTGGGTCTTTCAACAGGACAGCGCTGCAGTTCACAACACCTGCCTGATGTAAGACATCTTCCAAGAGAATGACGTCGCTATTTTGGATCATCCTGCGTGTTCCCCTGATCTAAATCCCATTGAGAACATTTGGGGATGGATGGCAAGGGAAGTTTACAAAAATGGACGTCAGTTCCAGACCGTGGATGCCCTTCGTGAAGCCATCTTCATCACATGGAACAACGTTCCCATCAGCCTCCTGGAAACACTTCAAGCATCAAGCATGCCTAAACGAATTTTTGAAGTGATCAGCAAAAACGGTGGTGCTACTTACTACTGAGTCCTTTTTGACACTTTTAGTTCTGTTTTGGGGGTTTTTTGGGCTATGGTCTTAAACTTCTTATCAGCTGATGAACAGCGTTTGAGTTTAAATGCATTTTTCAATAAATTGCCTACTCTATTTTTTTGTCTCTTGCTCCTGTTTCCTCTTTTTGCATTTTGAAGCTCTTACAACCTGGTTATGATCCACCAGCCCGGAACACAAATACTAGGTAATTTTTCCCCTGGTCTTAAGATTTTGTTCAGGAGTGTATATCCTTGGTCTTTTCTTTAAAGCCATGTGCAGATCTCTTTAGTTATAGCTGCAAAGCAGAATGGAAAACACATGTATGAATTTAAGAGGGCTGAGAGAATATTCATGTAATCCTGCAGGTTTTGGAAGGGTGTGTAGCAGCTGATAGTGAAATAACTGTCAGATACTGTAATAATGTCAAATGAGGTCAAAATGGCTGTATAACAGTGTGAAAATGAACTCTTCACAGATCATGGTGTTCTTTTTAACTCATCTTATATTGGTTTTGTTCATGGTTATATTAGAAGAATCAGCTTTGCCCATTTTGCTTCTCCAGGGCAGATGAGATTAATGTTGTGATGTCCAAGCTGGAGCAGACCAATCAGGTAAGTCCCCATTCTGGTCTTTCTTAAGCTAAACTTTGTTATCCTTCTTAAAACAATACAAAGGCCATTAGTATCAATATAAAATATAAAGTATCTTTGTTAATAGCATTGAATTGGATTAAGCTGAATCATTTCATTCCCACATTATTGCTGTGTCATACTGAAAACTGTGGGGTGTCTATAATAATGGTCCTCAAGCACTTTAGACAACAGCAACTCTTAATAAATAAAATCAAACCACAAATTACCAGTGACATACACTTAACAAGACCAACTATGCAAACATTACATCCTTAACAAAGGATTATCCCCACTTACAACAAAGAAGAGCAACAACCATTATACAAGCCTAAATCAATTAAAAATCAAAATCTAATGTAAAACAAAATTCAGATAAATAAAATGACATGAAATTCTTCTCTCAGGAAATCAGCAAAGTTGAAATGAATCTTACATACCTGTGACCCAGTGGCCACAGACTTGGGCTCTACTTTTTGTTTTGTTGAGTGGTATTCCGGTGGTCCAGTTAAAGATACACAGCAACAATAGACCAGTGGTATAGTGTATATTTTATTTTTTATTTAAATTTAGCATGAAGAAAATGTTTATTACAGAATGATTTATCCATTTTCATTAAATTATGAAGCTACAACATATATACAGAAAATATACACAAATTAATAAATATAAGTGATAAGTGAAGATCTATGTACATAATTCATGGATTTTCTTTTGTCAAGTCAAAAAAACATGCGCATACCTGGAAAAAAGCAACTACTACTTTAAGAAAGTATGGGAAGATAATGATTAGTTGACAATGGTGTGTTTCTAATCAAATACCACCCATTTCAGGTTTAAAACGACAGCTTCCTGTTTAAACCACACACACTTCCAGTTTAAGCCCTGCCTGTTTTGTACAAATACTATCTATCTGTATCTATTTGTACAAATACAAATAGATACAGATAATTTAGTTGGTTGAACAGATACAGATACAAATGGTGTACTCGCTCATCCCAAGTAATAACAGTGTTGCATGTAATGTAATAAGTTATTACATTATGGAATAAATGTTACATTAACTTAGCAAAACAGTTTGTTGAATAATATTATAATTCAACACAGTAATCATTTTTTAAAAAGATTATTATCCTTGTCATGTTAGAGCATCGGACCTCTTCTAGTATTACACTGAGCGCATAATGTAAGTGGATACCTTGTAGTACATAATATAAAGTAACTGGACTTGCTGTTTGGTTTGGAGGACATTTTCGAAACTCAGTTCTGAACTGATGAAGATTCTCAGAGTGGCAAAAATGAGGACCACAAGGTATCCAGTGAGCTGGACAAATGAGAACCTTCATTGAAGGTAAAAATGAAATTTAAAATGGAAATAAAAAAGGAGGGTCAATTATGAAACTTTCATTTATTTATTTATTTATTTATATTTTGCATTTACCCTCTACCATTTGGCATTTTGCATTTAATATTTGGCATTTTCAGTTTCATCTTTTCCATTTGACATGTGGCTTTTAGATTTTTATGGAGGACGCCATCTGCCAAAATCAAAAATAAATAAATAAACAACTCAATAAATAAATGATATGTCATTAGAAGTATAAAAAATAAGAGTAAAATTACATGTAGGCATTAATTAATGTAGGCATTAATTAATTGATTAAATATGACAAATTGATATTTTTTATGCATTTATTTTCTAATTATTTACCTTTGTATTTATTTCCCTATTTATTTACTTCCCTATTTAATTTCCCTAGTCATTTTTTTTTATTTTGTTTTATTTTTTTCTTAGTTTTAAATTTTTTTTAATGTACACAATTATTTCTTTATTCATTATTTATTTCTGCATTTATTTATGTCTATTATCTGGGGGGCTGTTGAGCTGTCAATGGAGTAGGACGTAGGATCCTGCCGATTTTTATTAAAATTGTAATTAATCTGTGCTTTTCGGTCACATACTTAGTCTTGTCTTACTCCACTCTAGTTTTTGTCTGGAAATTTAACTTTGGTCTGCGTTAAAATGGCTGGAAAGAACATGAAAACTCGCATTACTATTCAGACACAACTGAGACCTTGTCCGCAAGCTATGACCACACCCTCGAGTAAGCCGCCCACTCCTGCTGAGTCCACCTCGACAGTTGGTGACCCTGACATCTCCGCTCTTAAGTTCAAGTTGCTAGCAACTTGTCGGTACACTTGGAGAGTGTACCGACAACATTGTTCAGATGAAAACTACCATTGAGTGACACCATTGAGTGTCTCACTGCTAACGTGGCCAATAGGAATGTGAATCTTTGGGTGTCTCACGATTCGATTCGATTCGATTCGATTCTGATTCTTAGGGTCACGATTCAATTCAAAATCGATTCTCGATTCAACTGATTCTCGATTCAACCGATTCTCCCGTCAAACAATTCTTGATTCAAAAATTGATACACTGCATAGTCTGTTAAGGCAAATTATGCCATCAAAACAATACAGTTTGTATAAGATAATGTGATTTTTAAATAAACTGAAGGTAAACTTAAGACAAAAGGTAACATTTATTCATGCTAAACAAATAAAAACTTACTTACTGTACAAGAAATAACTTGCATAAATAAAATTGCCTAAATAAAAGCTTAGGCCAGCTGCCCCTTTCTTCCAGAAGTAAGTCTAAACTCTCAGTGACTACAAGAATAAGTTAAGGCATACAAAAAATAAAGCTTCTGTTAATAAATAAAATTGCCTAAATCAAAGCTTAGGCTGGCTGCCTCTCTCATAAAAAGGTGCCCATTTCAAAATACACAACAATGAAACTGGTGTTTTGTTTGATATTTCAAAAATAGCATTGTATATAACACTGCAAACTTTAACTGCTATTTTGTGTGATTTCTCAACAAATCACATAACAAGGGTGGACACATCTTGGGCTTGGTGTGTAGGATTACACAGTCCATAATTGTCCATGTGGGATTACTGTCCATCAGGAACGTCTAGGTTCTTTTGCAGAAAAAGAAGCTGATCTACGTGCTGTGGACTGAGATTGCTTCGCTGTGCTGTCACAATATCTCCAGCGGTGGAGAATACTCTTTCCGCTGCAACACTAGTACCAGGGATGTATAGGTAGTGTTTAGCTAATTTGGCTAGTAGAGGGAAAGCTGTCTCATAGTTCCTCCACCAATGAAGGGGGTCTTCTGAGAGAGACAGTGGATCAGCCTCCAGGTACTTATTCAGCTCCTCTTCAGCTCTGGTGCTGGCAGATTTAGGTGCAACTCTTACCTCAGTAAATGTCTTGCCCAACAGATTAAACAGAGCAGATGATTTTTAGGAGCAGGGCCTTCTTCTGGATCTGACTGTGGATCCTTCTCAGGATTGTTCTCAGCCTCGCCTGGTGTCACCTCTTTCTGCAGAAAAAGTCAGCAGTTATATTAATTATCTTATTATTTTTATCCTTCACATAGAGTTTTTAGTCGTCTTTTCATTGTGATATGCTAAGGGACTATATGCAAATAAACTTGAAGCTGCAATCTGCTGTGGTGCGTCAAATGGTAAAATTTATGTTTGAGCAGTACACTGTCCCTTTTTAAATAAAATTAAATGACCCGCCCCTGCGACCCGGCCCCGGATAAGCGGTAGATGATGGATGGATGGAAATGAAAATGAAATCTATATGCACCTTATTACTTTAGTAACATGTTGTAACAGTGTATTATAAGTTAAACAACATGATGCTACTATATACTTTTTTTAATGTGTTTTTTTAAGAGTGGGCTGCAGCACTGAAGTGCTGCAGCCACTGCTATCACTTTGGCATGGATGTCCAGCTGTTCATCTTTTGCAAGAAAAGGCAGTGCTTTGAACCTGGGGTCGAGTGTAGAGGCTGTGTAAAGAATGGTCTTGTTCTGCACACTCGTGTATCTCTTTGCAAGGTCGTCGTGGATGGCCAGTTTGATTTCTCAGACGATTGGTGTGTCATCCACGGAGCTTGCATCCATGTCATGGAGCAGCTGTGCATGCAACGGAGCAATCACTGACAGTGTGGGTGTGGAGTCCTCTGACATGATGCTGGTTGCGTCTTTCATAGGCTTGAGTGCTTTAGCTACTTCCTCAGCATTTGAAATGTCCGTTTTGCTCAGTGTGCAGATGTCACCTGAGCTACCACATCTCCTCACCTATGGAGAGAGGAGAGCGGCACAAATAGCCACCTGTTGCTCCAGAAATCGTTCGATCATTTTGAATGTGCTATTCCAGCGTGTAGGCACATCAGTTTTCAGCTTGTGCAGCGGCAACTGCAGGAGCTTCTGTTTTTCCTGCAGGGCATGGGTGGCGATGCTGCTGCGGTGGAAAAATCCGGTGATGCGCCTAATCCTCCCAAGCAGCCGCGACACCGAATTTAACATCAGAGCTCGCTGAGCGGCGAGGTTTAGAGTATGTGCGAAACACTTGATGTGTGTCAAATTGTCCATCTGTGCCGCGGCTAGCATATTGGCAGAGTTATCTGTGACAGTCACCAAATTCGCTAACTTTAGCTTCCATTCATCGGTGACAGAGTGAAACAATTCATTCATGTTCACAGCCGTGTGGCTTTCATGCATCACCCTCATTTGTCAAACACGAGACTCAAGCTGCCAGGCATCCGTGATGTAATGAGCGGTGAATGTAACGAAAGCCTGGGTCGCTCTGGATGTCCAGGCATCACAGGTCAGAGCTACTCTGGTTGCTTTGGCCAGGGCTTCTGCAACTTTTGCCTTTGTTTCATTGTAAAGCTCAGGTACTGCTTTCTCTGTAAAAAGCTGATGTGATGGTATGACATACTTTGGCTCAATGGTCTTGATCATGAATTTAAAGCCTGCGTTCTCGACTTCGCTGTAGGGATGCAGGTCCTTCGAGATAAAACAGGCGATGGATTTAGTTATTTTTTTGGCCCATTCAGAGTTGGTTGGGAGTTTGTTTACAAATTGGTGTAGTGTATGTTGGCTGGCTGCTGGAGGTGGCTGTTGTTCCGCTGTCGCTCCTTTTAACTCTGGGTGGTGATGTGCGATGTGTGCACGGGCATTTGTAGTGTTTCCAAAGTATTTCACCTTCGTTTTGCAATCCTTGCATACTGAATGACTCATGTCTAGCTGCTGTGTCCCAGGGAGCTAATAAAACCCAAAATGAGTCCAAACTCCTGCCTTCATTGAAGATGGGACTGGCTGAATTTGTTGCTCCTCCATGGCTCCTGCCCCTTCACAGTAGAGTTGTGCCGCGTCTTTTTTTTTCCAAGTTGCTGCAACGCTGTGTACGGAAGCCTGTGGGGGCACGCAGAGAGACGGGGCAACGATTTTTGAAGTTTATGAATCGATTCAGAATTGTGGATGATTAGAATCGCGATTCTTATGTGAATCGATTTTTTCCCCCACCCCTAATCTGTAGTTCCTACCTCTGTGTATTTCACATACACATTGTGTAAAGGTTTATTTTTTCACTTTGATGGAGCTAGGCTAATGAGCTAGCATAAAGACTTCAAGTCTTTATGCTAAGCTAACACAAAATGCTACCCATCGGAACCAAACCAGTGGACGTACAGAGGTGAAAATGTTATAGGACATCTTGTCTTAGTCTGGGTAAGTCGAAAAGGGTATTTTGCCCAAAACGTTGGAATATTCCTTTAAGCGGAATTTCTTACCTCCTCTTCTTACGTCTATATCCAGCCCCAGTAATGAATCAGATAAACACAGACCCAGATTGTGGCCTGCAGTGTGTTTATACTCAGTGGCTGCAGGTCTCATTATCAGGGAATGTGTCCTCTCTGGTGTTTGTCTAGGTCTCGTCAGTGTCTGATAACAGGGATTACGGGTCATTCCAAGCAGAACAGCCAGTCATAATGAAACACAGGCACACACCACACAGTTACTTGAAATGTCGCAGCCCTAGTAAGCAAAGCCATTAAAACGGCTGTCTATATCTGTTGGTAATTGTGTGCATGTGTGTGGGATGTTTGGCCCTCTAGAGCTTGTCGGACTTCAAGAACGCACGGGATTCTTCACATGAAAGGTTTGTTGTCTTCTTTGTTCTTGGGCTTCCAGCTCAGAGTGAATGTCTGGAAATGTTTGGGAAATGACTTTCCATGTGTTGAAAAGTTTGGGAATTGCTCACAAGTCTGGAAAGTTTGGAAGAAACTGCAGCTTTGTCCTGATTACAGGCAGAACCACACATTTTATCAACTGTGCTTACTCATATTTTGGTATTTATTTGTGCTGAAGACTGATTTGGGCCTAGTTGACGGTGCTATCAATCACATGGCACCGAACACCGACAAACAGCATCATCAAGCCTCAGCTTAGTGTTTGTTTACACACATAGAGAAAAGGCTGAAGGCAAAAGGCAGTATACTTTTGCATATTGATGAGTCTTGGTCCAGTTTTCCAGTTTCCCTCTTCAAAGCAAGGAACAACACAGACCAGCATCTTCAAAACCAAACCAGAATTTAAGGTCAGGAGATGCTCTGGGAGTTTGGGAATGGATGGATGTGTGTGTGTGTGATCTGTGTTCTTTAAAGTATGCAGTCGTGAAACAGCACATGTGTGCAACTCCGTAACTGAGGCTGCATCTCATTAATATGTGTGTTTGTGTGTGTGCATGGCAGAGAGTAAGATCTGCCAAGCAGGACGATGTCAAGGCCAGCAGCGCATACACAAAGACACACACACACACACACACACACACACACACACACACACACACACACACACACACACACACGCTTGAAGGTTATTTCTCAAGGACACAGTCATGCACACCACTTATTACAATATGCTTGGGGGGGTGAATCTTGTCTTGCGTGATGCGAGGCTGCACAGTGCTCCAACTTTAGAGGAATTGTTTGGAAAATTCCAAACTAATTTTTTCAGCTCTCAGAAGAAAACTGACTAGGAGGTTTGTGAAAAAATCCGCCTCGTCACTCGTATGTTACCACATTTGAAAGCAATGATAATGCAGTTCAGATGAATGATGGGTGCTTATAATTGGGGGTCAACCAATATGGTTTCCTGAAGGCCGATTTTCTGCCAGTGTTCAGTATTTTTAAAATTTGATCCAAAAACTGAAGCAACAACAACAAAACAATGATTCACTATTTCCTGCAGAATTTTATTCCTGTCAGGGTGAAACATTCTCCTGAAAACTCAACTGGAGAAAAAAAAAGAAAAGCACAATTCTGGGGCATACGCTGAATCCTTTCGGCATGAAATCAGAACGAATGCAGCTTCAATGCAAAACAAAAGGTGCCGGCCGTCAGACGCTCAGGTCGGTCCGCCACTAATGCCAAGCTCTGCAGCGAACAGAACAGAGCAGTCACGGGCAGGAGAGGACAGTGAGGAAGAATTTCAGGACGGGGGCGAAGGCGTGACGAAGTGAGACAGACAGATAAGAAAGGAGAAGGGGAAAAAAGTGAGGTCAGGGGGAAGGAGTTTTTGACAGTTGAAAAGTAGAATTGGACTGATACCAAGGCTGACGCCAGTATTTTAGGGTTGAAGCTGCTACTTTCTTTTTTTCTTTCCTGAAATTCAGTTTCTTTAGATGTCACCATATGCATACCTAAAAATGACAAAAGCTCTCCGTTGAAACCTGTGATGATAATAATAATGATAAAAATATATTGATGCATACTTGTTGAATCTAATCATAAGGTCTCAATTCAGGTTATAGACAACCAGTGTAGTTGTGATCAAATCCACAAGAAGTAGCTGACACTGACTTGAGGCAAATGTAATTTTCAGTAAAAAGTCCAATATCGGCCTCATGTGTCAGTTTAGCTCCAGCTGATGGAAAAAAAAGAGGAGAGAGAGGTAAAGGCAGCTTTTGTCTCAGAAAGAAGAGCGGAGTTTCTTGTGCTGGAAAAAGAGAAGCAACTCAGAAGTTGTATTGTTGGCATTCAGCAGACTAGAACAGTGTGTGTGTGTGTGTGTGTGTGTCCAGTGATTTGTAGGTGTAAAGGCTTCGCACTGTCACTTCCATTACACACACTGTCATTCCTGCTTTCTCGCCACCTCCCTTGCTTTCTCTTTCCAAATCTCTCTCTCCCTCTCATATAGTCTCCACAGTGTCTCTCGCCCGTTCTTTCAACCTCTCTTCCTCTCTCTCCATCTTTCACCTTTCCTATCTCTACCTCTGCCTCTCTCTTTTTTTAACTTTTCTTCCTTCTTCCTAGTGATGCCCATCTCTCGCTTGGCTGCTGTTGCTAAGGTTTGGACTCGGGCTTGCCATGACACATGAAAGCACGCACGCACGCACGCACGCACGCACGCACGCACGCACGCATACAGGTCTGGGTTCCACTACACTGGTCAGGAAATTGGACCCTCAACAGCCTGTATTTTGGAAATGAAATTCTTTTGAAAGGCCCAGACACTGTCCACGCACACACACACACACAGAAAAACACATTCACGCAGAGTTTTGGAGACAGGTGTGTGTTGCCACTCGCTGGTTTAAGCCATAGACTCTTATCTGCCAAGCCACCATCGGGAGTTTTTAGGTGGAGTCAAATTACAGTTCTCTCTCCTTTCTTCCTCTCTCTCTCTCTGTTTCTCTCTCTCTCCTACCTCTCTCTGTCACAGTCTGTGTCTCTCATCCACGTGTGCTACTGACAGATAAGGCGTTGGTGTTAATTACAGTGTTTGTGGTCCATTAGAGGGAAGGTGGGAGGTAGAGAATGGTCAGACAGACAGTCAGCAGAGGGACAGTGTGTTAGTTCTCTTGAGTTGTGAACGTAGAGAGTGTAATTACACTTAAATGAGTCCACACTGGAGTTACAAAAATATATGAGACTGATATTCATTCATAGTCACCTTTATTAAAGGGAGGGTACACCCAGTTAAAAATGCAGATTTTCTCATCTATTATTGCTCTTGAGTTGTATCTTCCATCATCCACCAAGATTCAAGAGTTCCTAAAAGTCAATAACTAATAAAATGGAGTTTCAGGGGTCTGTATTTTCTACAGTAATCCTTTCCAGCAGGGCTGGTGGGCTTTAGTTCTACTTGTAGGGTAACAATATTGTCTGGACTCTGGTAAGACCAACCAACTGTCCAGCAAAGTGAAAATATCCTGCTTATTGGAACTGAAAGATCTTATGGCTCTTAGTAGCTGCAACAGTATGTTAGCTGATCTATTCCTAGCTAACATTGCTGTAGAGCTCACTTGCTTAAAACTTTGGAGGCTTGTAGTAATAGAGTTGATGTAAGGGAGCTCCATATCAGACTGAAGTGCTTTGCTAGCCGTCAACTCTTCTGATATAATCCTTTATGTGCTTTGCTAACAGACTAACAGTTCCTGTTACTCACTGCTGTTTGATGAGGCTAGTGGAGGATAACAGGTGCAGCTGAACAGTCAATCAAACGGGTGGGAGGAATAAAAACTGAGGTCGTGTTCTGATTGGATCGCTCCACTCTTACGTGTGAAAGTAGCTTTTAATCCTCAGCAAAACTGATCATCTGACTCAGTTACAGTTACAGTTATAGTTGGCATTTAGCAGACACTTTTATCCAAAGCGACGCACACATGAGATTTCAATACAACACAAGCAAGGTACTAGTTGGAGACAATGACAAGAGTAAGTGCTACAAAGGAGGACTCGGGAGAAATCAGCTGATATGCCGCTCTTGCCTAGAAAGGACTTTTCATGTTTTCTACACCCAGTGATGACAGTAGAAATCATTTAAAAGAAAAAATACATATTTAGTTTACCATCCCTTTAAAAATCAGCTCTGTTTTTGTCAGTGTCTCTCAATGTCACACTAGTTTTCTATGGTGTGATCTTGAATTGATTTTAATACAAGTGTAGATGAATCTGTGAAACTGGTGCTATGTATGAAGTGGTATCTGCAGGTTTCCCACTGGTTGTGGAGTTCCTGGAATACCATGGAATGTTTGGAGGTGCACTCCAAACAGGGAAATTCAGGGAATTGGGGAATTCAAAGGATATTTGGGAATATAGCAGGGTGTATTTGGGTTTCAGCCCCACTGGAATGGAAACCAGACTGGGAAACAAGGTTAGGGTTAGAAGAAGCACATCGTCTTAGTTAGTTGTGGAAGAGTCCTGGAGTTTTCCCTGATTCTGCTTCCTTTTTTTCTGTGTGTTTTTCTCATCATTATTCTGTTTTAGTGGAGAGTTTCATCGTCATGTGGTCTAAATGCTTTCTCAGAGGCTTTTCACCCTCACAAGAAGATGGTCAGATGTAAAGATTTTGAATATTGGGCCAAAGTATCAACTATCAGCAGCTTCATTTCAACAATATTGGTATCGGCCTAGAGAAAGGGCTATCAGTCAAAGTAGTTGGAATGCAGACAGTCAAAGATACAGAAGTGGTGTGTGTGTGCGTGTATTTGTGCAACTCCCCTCCCTACCTGTAGAACAATTCCCACAAGCCCACGGCCTCTCTGTATGCTTTGATTACAAGGACTGTGTCAGTGTGTCTCTGTCTGTCAGGCTGACAGTCTGAGTAGTGATGAGAAGCCCCACTGAGGTGCGCACACACACTCCTAAGTCTGTGTGTGCCTCTGACGTTTGCTTGTGTTTTTGTAAGGAGCCTCTCATCTGAAGAATCAAAGTATGATTGGGAAATGCAGCTTGCCACTGATGAGTGTGTGTGTGTGTTTCAACAGTTGGGATAAGTCTTTTTGTATCTTTGTGTTTGCTGATTGATGTGTGTGAGTACACAGGGCTAGTAGTGCAGTCTTCATCCTATCTTCTTTACTTTAAACACAGTTGGACCTCAGTACTCTCCTGGTGTTCTCTTTGTGATTGTGCCTATTTATAGTTTCAAACCCTTCATTGGCTCTATTCATTCCAAAATAGGCTGCTTTTACCAGGTTTGTTTCTTTGTTTTGGTTGTTAAAGTGACCTTAAATTCAATTCCATGTGATATTAAATAGTATTACAAGTAATTGGCCTTCCTGAAACCTGCAGTTACTCTGGTTCAGTGACTTTATGACTGTGCGATTTCCTTCACAGCAAATTTACCAGTTTATCCTCTAAGCTTCTTCAGCCCCAAACCGGACTCTCCATTAACCTTGCGGGGGAGTCATTTTGGCAAATTCCCATTAACCTCCACTATGTGTTGTTTGGTGAATCCTCATTAACCTCCAGCATTAGTCGTTAATCAGAAAACAAGGAAATGTCCATTGGACCATCCATAACTTATTTCTGGCTCATTTGGTGATTTTTTTCTTCCTCCTGTCAGAGAGTGACTGCAGAAATTAGGGTCACACAGAGCCAGCTGAGCAAAATGCAACACACACACTGCAGCTATGTGTGTCTGTGTGTGTGAGAGTGTTGTTTGAAGACCAAATGTACTCAGAAAGTCAAGGCAAATCCTTGAAAGTGAGTAATTGGTTGTGGCTGCAATCATAGACACTAACTATTTCACCAACTAGTTAAAGGAGTACTCCAACTTACCCAGACTGAGACAAGATGTTCGATACCATTTTCATCTCTGTACGTCCACTGGTTCAGTTCCGATGGGTAGCATTTTGTGTTAGCTTTGCATAAAGACTTGAAGTCTACAGGAGTCATTAGCCTAGCTCCGTCAAAGAAAAAAACGTTACAGCAACTCTGAAGCTGTCTTATTTACACAATGTATCAAGTGTATTTGAAACACAAGTCTTGAATAAAAAAAAAAAAAGAAAAAAAAGAGATTGTTGTTTAGGAGAAGTTAGATGGTAGGAACTATAACCATTGTACAAATGTTGAGCGGTTATAAATGTAAAGCGGTTTTAAAAGAAAATTCCAAGATGTGTTTTTCATTACTGTGTAACACATGATACATTGTGTAAATAAGACAGCTTCAGAGTTGCTGTAAGGTTTTTTTTCTTTGGAGTTAGGCTAATGACTCCTGTAGACTTCAAGTCTTTATGCTAAGCTAACACGAAATGCTACCCATTGGAACTGAACCAGTGGATGCACAGAGATGAAAATGGTATCGAACATCTTGTCTCAGTCTGGATAAGTCGGAAAAAGAGTATTTTGCCCAGAACGTTGCAGTATTCCTTTAACTAGCTAGCCGTATTTATATGCCTCATACACCCATCCTCAATTGACAGCAACTGTGGACTTTGTTGAAAGGCATTCTGGCAAGCATTGGGAATCTTTAGTTGAGGTAGGCAGGATACATCAAAAAAACACTTCATCGCACAATAACACCTGGAATGTATTGAATATCAGATTGATTACACTGGTTATTTTCTCTTTAAGGTATGGCATACAGTGGTGAAGATTAAGGTTAGGGGGTCATGGAGTGACTGTAGATAATGGGAGGTGTTAAGTGTAGCAATACAAATGTGTGTGCGTGTGTCAGGTGCAGTCAGTGAATTTAGGTCAGAGGCACTATTATTATAAACCAGCATACTTGCATAAAGGAAAGCTGACTGCCAGCATATGCCACTTGTGCCCCGTCTCTCCAGCTGGAGCTAAATTCACGTCAGGTGACATGATGTGACTTGCAGATGGCTACAGCATCACATTGTACAGAGTATATATATTTTTAAACCGATGTTCAACAAAATGTGAAGATCTTTTTTGCATGCTGTCAAATAGGATTAGAATCATATGACAGTTTGTGGATGCTTATTTTGGATTTTCTTGCATTTAAGTGATAAAATTTAACCATACTGAATTTAGGCCTAGCTACAAAGAATTGTCTATCGGCAGCTTTAGTCTAAAAATATTCAGTCATAGTGCCACTCCTTATAATGCGCAGCAGATACGGCAGTCACAGAAAATATTTCCAAACATATTTCAAATTACTGGTGTCCTGCAGAAACCTTGTATATCCTAAAAGGCATGTAAGTACATTTATGACAGTTTCAATGACTTGGCCTGGGTCTGCAGTCGTGAAGCATTCTCTTTTTGGCCTGGAATCATAAAATATTTTAAAGTGTATGTTGGCAGTCACAGTTGGACTTCAGCACTCCTACAAAATCAATTTCCTGCTTTTTCTTATCCTGACCATGTATAGTTTCAGTTTTGTTCACTTTGGTTTGGTTTTTAAATTGGTTGTAAACTCAACTCCAGATTACATTAAAAAGCTCTTAAATGTCTTCAATTTCTGAAACCTGCTGATAGCCTGAATAAAAAGAGGACACATAATTAGAGATGAGTCTCCACAGAACTATTTTCGAAGATAAGTTCTACCTTTGGTTTGTTTAATTGGCCATGAGCTGTTTTCTGATGGCACTCAACTTGACTAAGAGTGTCAGGAGAGATTTGGTTATACTCTGTGTGTGTGTGTGTGTGTGTGTGTGTGTGTGTGTGTGTGTGTGTGTGTGTGTG
>OMKZ01052181.1:0-13812 GCA_900302535.1 Neoniphon sammara | reverse complement strand
CCTCCTCTGCCCCATGCTCAGTGGTGTGTGTCCATCCACTCGCATTTGTGGGAGTAATTTATGTCCATACACCCACACACATATGCAAACAAAAACACGCACGCATCCGAGATGAGGGTTTTGCTTCAGTTGAGGGTCAGTGAACATGTGAATGGAAACACAGTCAGGTTCATACAAACAGATGAGTGTCAGAACGAGGGACACAACCCAGGGTGGATGGAGATGAAGAGGGGAAAGCTGGTGAAGAAAGAGGAGAGGAGGAAGGAGAATGAGAAATAGGACTCAACAAGAGATGGTAAAATGGGAACCGGAGGAAAGGAGGAGCAAGAGCCAGGGACGAAGAGACAGAAATGCGAGAAGGCAAGGAAGTGCAGGAAATTAAACTAAAGTTGTACAAGGTAAGCCGATCAGACATGCCATGGATGGCTGAGTTCCCAATGGCCTGCCTGTGGATTGGAGGCTAAGTATGAATGAGTAAAAGAGAAGTGAAGGGTTCAAATGTCGCCAGCAGTCTGTCAGTACATCTTCACATGCCTTTTGAGTTTTCCTAATGCTCTACATCATCTCGAAATCGTGTGATCCCCCCCCCTCAGTTTCCCTTACATTTATTCAGCAGCAGCAGGCATCCCAGACTGCTGGAAAAATAGAAAGACAGTGAAAGTTCATCAGCAAACAAATTATAGTTCAATTATTCCTTATAACATGATATCAGTGCCCAAATAAGAATCATATTTAAACTGCATTGGATTGTCGAACTGATGCTGGGAATAAGTCTCGGAGCAAAACCCCCCACTGCTATAAAAGATTGCAAAGGAGACTTTGCCTTCCCTGTTATAAAATAACAGGGGACCCCACAGGTAGATTACAGGTTTCAGACTTAACTCGCCCAATATAATCCAGTGGGAATCTTGTACCTGCCATGCACCTCCATTTCATTCTTCTATTATTGATTTAAACGTTGAGTTCCATGACCCTAGAGCCCTTGAAAGCCATTTAAAATTCATTACTGAATTCCAAAAGTGCACGGTCATCCCTGTGAAAATAAGGCTCTTTTTGTTTCTCAAAATTTTACAAGTTTATGTCTGATGTCTTGACTATAGCTGCAAACAGTGTTCTGTCTTGTGATCTATCTCTTTATTCAGAATAGGGTTAGACTGATGTTGGTTCACTGGTCCACTGGTTCAGTTCCTATGGGTAGCATTTCGTGTTAGCTTAGCAAAAAAACTTCTATAAGTCTACAGGAGTCATTAGCCTAGCTCTGTCCAACACATCCTCATATCAAAACGCCAGAATAGGTCGTTTTCCACTCACTCCCAAAATGACATATATGAGCGCTTTCAAAACAGCATATATGAGTGTTTTCACATATACCGGTCTAGCGCCTCTACAGGACGGATAGGGAACAGCCACAACCAAGAAACTACAGACTGGGCGGCTGTTTGGATGCATTTAAGCACCAAAACTACTTTGTTAAGTTTAGGAAATGGTTAAGGTTAGGGTTAGGGTTTGGGTTGGGCTTATGTCGCTATAATAAACACGCAGAAAAGTACACTACGCCACCGAAAATGAAGGCCGGAAACGAGGAAACAAACACTGGTCTCGCTTCCCTCGGGACTCGAACGCGGATCTCTCACGGGAAAATCCACCAAAACTACTTTAAGTTTAGGAAATGGTTAGGGTTAGGGTTAGGGTTGCGCGTATGTCGCTTTAATAAAGACACAGAAAAGAACACTACGCCACCGAAAATGAAGGCCGGAAACGAAGAAACAAGGACGGGTCTCGCTTGACTCGGGACTCGAACATGGATCTCCCACGGGAGAATCCTGTGCTCTATCGATTCAACCACCGCCCCACCCTCCACCTAAGTCCGCCTGTCATGCTTTTTCTAGTACGTCATTTTCCGTCGGGAGGGGCGCTACTTTGGAAAACGCTCCTGTGGGTCGTTTCTGAGGGTTGGGACAAACGACCTATCTGGTCGTTCTTTGTGGGAGGACGGGCTGCTCTGTCAGAGTCAAAAAGAAAACAAAACCTTACAGCAACTCTGAAGCTGTCGTATTTACACAATGTACACGTCTTGGATTTAAAAAAAAAAAAGTTATAAGAGAAGTTAGATGGTAGGAACTATAATCGATGGACATATATGTATATGCAAATACATGATACATTGTGTAAATAAGACAGTCAGACACTCCTGTAGACTTCAAGTCTTCATGCTAAGCTAACACAAAATGCTACCCATAGGAACCGAACCAGTGGACGTACAGAGGTGAAAATGCTATTGAACATCTTGTCTCATTTTGGGCGAGATGAAAAAAGGGTATTTTGCCCAAAACACTGGAGTATTCCTTTAATATGCATTGTATTATTGGGTTGGTTCTGCCATGGAAAGTTTTTGCATCTCGTGGTCTAAATGCTGTTTGAGAACATTTCCACTCTGACAGGAATGAAATGATGGAGGACCTACTGAATACTTTGAAGCTTGGATTTTTTTTTGGCGCAAAATAAAGTTGTCACTGAAGGCACTGAAGTTTAAAGATATCAGTGATGTTTTAGCCTTTATGAACCCATATCGGTTGAACCCCATTTGAAAAGTACTAACGGTGGAGGTTTGACAAATGAAAATAGGCAGTAAAGTATCTATCAGGCACATCATGTTTTTGGACTACTCATGCTTGTGATCTGTAAAACTCATGAGAACATTAGCTAAAGGTGCTTTTTAGTATCTTGACAGTGATTGATACCAGAGGGGAACTCTGATGGAAGACTGCAGTGTCGCTCTGTATCACTGACACTTTTCCCCCCAAAACAAGATTTGCACAAAAAAATCAATCAACTACGGATAAAAGAAGTGCAGTCGGACTGCTAGTATGAAGGCAGTATCAAGTAAGAACACAGCATAATAATTTACTGAAGTTATGGCAGTTTCAAGACTTGCTGAAATGAAAAACCTTCCGCACACTGCCATCTACACTATATTTTTCGGTCCACAAAACATCTGTCAGGTTGGTCTTGTGGACCGAAACATTTTATCGCTAAAGCAGAGAGGGCAGAGGTAGAATATTAATTAACATCCCCAACATCACTTGCTGAAATGACCTACATTCTTAAGACAGACAGATCAGTAAGATCCTATGGCAAAAACTCCTAATCACACAAGAGGAGAGACATATTGCAGCATGAATGGAAAGTTACATTCACACCCTGGACTCAAACTCCAGGTACTTTACTACAATGGTTCTCAATTCTGATTGATGCCAGGTGAATACAAGTAACTGTACAGTAGTGTAGAAAATTGGCCATACTCCATGACTGAGAGCCACTGCTTTATTGTTTTGACCAATGATGTCATTCTTGGCTCATGTTATGGATATATTTTTCTACCTGATCTCATAGTCAACATTTATCCCTAAAAAAATAGTTCCACTCTTCCACACACATTTGCTAAAGGTGCATTAAGTAATCTATGACTTTTGGGATTGTCTCGAAATTCCACTGGATGGCGGCTATTTGTTCCGAAACAGACTATGGGCCAGACAATGAGTTCTGAGAGCCAGGAATCTCAGCATCTGGTTAAGTAATCACTGAGTTATTGGTATTGATCAGCAACCTTGTCAATCTCTAGCAGACATTGTGGTCATTTTGTGTTTAATGGGGCAGTAGAAATTTTATTTACTGTTTCTTTCAAGTATAGATGACAGGACTTTAAAGAAATATGATCCTTTCCTGTCTCCCTGTCTGTAAGCTGTTCAGTCATAAAATTGCTATCATTTTTTCACGACGTAGAGCTCAACTCAAGCTTGGAAAATTTGAGTTTGAACTGTCTGAACCTGCCAAATTTCTGTCCAGACCCAAACAAAGCCAAAAGGAAGAACAGCTTTATTTGATTCCAACACTAAAGTCCAAAATTACTAATTCATTTGCTAATAAAAGACTAATGCAGGCTACTTGCCAGCAATAAATTTGGGACTTGAGGCACATCGAAACTAGAGCAATTAAGATTGTGAAGAATTCAGCCCAGCCTATCCCATGGCCGTTGGGATCGGTTGTGCTCAGTTGGGGTTCATCAGGTTTGGGCATTGATGTCAAGTTCTAGTGTGAAGCAGATAAGAACTACTGTGATGGGTCTCAGCAGAGCAATCAAGAGGGTGATATGAGAACTTACGATTACTCAAGTGGAGAGGTAGCACACAAAACAGAGATTCATGAATAGATATTACATTTATGCTACTCTGCCCTGTCCAGTGCCAGATTGCATAATTAGCTTCATGTCAGCTAAAACTCATAAGGGCTGTCTTGATATTGGCAAGATGAAGATTGATGATTTGATATTAGGGGTGTCCACACGGATGGTATAAACAACCCAGGAGACAGATTGAAAACCCAAGAGATAGATTGATGAAATATTATCAGGGATATTCTGCCCGTCCGGCCGCCTGTGCGCCATCCAACAGTCTAATGAGTTTCTGAATGGCCAGGGGAAAAACAAGGTTTGGAGAGACAGAGAGGATTTAATAAGACCACCAACGGTGAAGGGATGAGAGAGGAAAGAGATGAAGAGAGGGAGGATGGGACTTTATTTCACCTTCTGAACTTCATTATGGAAATAAGCAGCAATTCTGATTACTTGGCTGGGTATGTGTTTGTCTCTTTGTATGTGTGTGTGTGTGGGTCGTGTGTGTGTGTGTTTTTCATGTCAAGGTCAACCGAGGCTAGGGAGAAATTCATTCTTCCAACACATGGGCTTCATCCAAATAAACCATATCACGCAAAACCTGACCAGGAGACTTATATATTGTTTTGGATTTTGAAAATGGTTCTCTGTTTTTCCAGTGTAAGCGTATTTAATGCCAGGGTTTCATAGCTGTTGTTTAAATTCACAGTCAGAGCAGAGACCTTTTGAGATTTAATATGAATCCAGTCCAACATGCTGAAATTATTCTCTGCATGTTAATACAATAGTGGCTGCAAGTGGCATCCATTGTTGGTGTTTACTTACACTGCATTTAATTAAACTATTACTTTAGGAGCAGGAATACTCTGAACCTGTCTTATTTACAGAGTGTATTGTGTATTTGCAATACATGTCTTAATTTTTTATTTCTTTTTTAAACAAGTGTCGTTTTAGGAAAAGGAACAATAATTGCTGAACATATGGCTATAGTTCCTACCATCTACCTTCTCCTCTTCTCCTAAACAACTCTCGTTTAAAAAAAAAAAATTCCAAGATGTGTATTTCATTACTGTCTAACACACGATACAAATAAGACCGCTTCAGAGTTGCTGTAAGGTTTATATTTTTCACTTTGATGGAGCTAGGCTAATGACTCCTGTAGACTTCAAGTCTTTATGCTAAGTTAACACAAAGTGCTACCCATAGGAACCGAAACAGTGGACATACAGAGGTGAAAATGGTATCAAACATCTTGTCTCAGTCTGGGTAAGTCGGAAAAAATGATATTTTGCCCAAAAGTGTTCCTTTAAGAATACTTTACTATGAGTTAAACTTGGATAGTGCTTTTAGTTGCTCTGTCAGTTGCAGGCATATTTATTCGCAGCAATTACCATCTATGTTACAAAGACCATGTTCAAGTTTACATACAATAGAAATTTTTCCTGAAGAGCCAAAACAGTGTAGTTGGGTTTGGGTTTGGGTCCAGACTGAGTGTAAATACAGGAGTGCTGGACATTACATCCAACACAAAGTTAATATTGTAATGAAGCCAAGGGCTTATTTGGTTTGGCTGTAGTTTCTGGCAGACAGCTGTCAGTCTGGCCTTTAGAAACAGTCCACATTACTTCACTTTATTTAAAATGGAATCAAATTTTTAATTTATTTTATTATTGTTTTTTTCTTTTCTTGGTTAACTATACTTAACAAATGTATATTTGTCTTGAGGGAACCTGTGTTTTCCTGTGACTAGCAGCTTTTAAAACTAGAATATAAATCCAGCCAGCTGATTGCTCAAGTACAGGATAGTTCTCAGACACGGACACCTTCTTTTTCTTTTTTTTTTTTTGCAGCACCTTCTCCTCTTACTCCAGACACTTCTGTCAGTTAAGCTTTGACCACTGACACAGTAGTTGGCCAGTTCACAGTAGGAGCTGGGGGCCGTGACCCTCAGACAACCCCTAGTGAACTTTAATGGTATGTCACCATGATAGCTTTGTCTCCAAGATAATGCAAACCATGTGCCTGGTAATCATGTGCTGTTATTTAAAGTCATAATAGATGTGTGGACATCACCGCCTTCTTCATTGAACATCAGAAGATATGAGAAAATATGAGAAAATATTTTATTATTATTTATCTAGATACCATGAAAGCAGCCCATTATGTAAGTTTGGTGCTGAAATTCAATATCTTTTAATGTGATGCCAATATATAGCAAGTACTCAGTGTTTCCACTAAATTTGATTGTTGTCAGGGTGGAGATGAACCAGCATCTTAAACCACCATGGAACAGTAAAACCCTCCATTGAAACACATAATGCTCCCACTAATACTATTATATTCATGCATACTTGAATGCATTCCAGTCAAAATGTCAGATTACGTTTGGTTCAGGCTAAGGACCCGTAGACAGCCAGTACAGTAATCAATTCCACAATAAATGCATATTCAGCCAACCTGCATCATATCCATCATATCGCTGGTAGGCAGTACTGACTGGCTGAAATCTGATTCTTAATAAAATGCCAATCTCAGCCCAGTTTTGGGATTATTTCCTGTAGTGCCATGAGACATTGCAAGGTCATACACTGTAATTTTGTATGGTGAAAGTGGTCGGTTCAGTCCAAGCATTTAGTGCATGACAACATGTAAGAGATGGCCAAGACCAACATGAAGACAAACCAGCACAGTTTCACAACTCGATATTATAGCATGGTAAAAATCCATATTTGGCCTGCAAGACTTTTGAAACAGATATCTAAATAGATATTCAAAAGATATTTATTGCTCAAACCAATCAGAACAAGTCATATAACATCAACACACTACATGCAAATACTGTTGTCATGGAAATCACAGAATTAGGTGGTAGTTAACGCTGCATAGCTTCCTGCATAGAAGCATTATTTACCGGCTGTATGTGATGTAACTTGTAGAGAGAAGAGTGACGACATCTCTGATGAAGTCATTCAGTGCATTTGTTTGTCTTTTAATGCCCTCAAAATCTAAAATACTGTAAGATATGGCTTCAGGTATATGGCTAGCGCTGCTCTGCTCCATCACTGCCACTATTTTTGTTTCTGCTCCGTCTTATCTTGCTTACACCACCGCTCCCTTTTCATCAGCAACCAGAACTGTAATTGAGGGGCCAGACGTGTCTTTCAGAGCCAGTCAACTTGCGAGACTCCCCTGTCTTGCAAGGCTAAGCCATCGAATGACCATGTCTTCGATGTTGAAAGGCTTGCCGGGCAGTCCCGTCCTCTTACAGGAATATGGCATGACATGTTTATTTAGGGTTTCCTTTTTGGGAGTGTTGTGGTGGTGTTGGGGACTTGCAGTCTACTTATATTGTTCCCCACCCCTTTCAGGCTTGTGTAATCCGGATGATACTGGAGCTCTGCACACTCTCATAGCAAGGTCCTGCCCCTACACATGGGAATAGGAAAAGCGCCTGTGGTCTCTGGAGAATAATACATGGCTCTGGTATGACATAGTAGGAGCTAATTCATAACAGATTTGCCTCTCTCTGCCACAGCTAAGGACAGATCACCTCTGTTGGATCCCTTCTATGTTTCTTTGCTCACTCCTCTGTTTTTCTAAGGGTCTCTCTTGGTATCAGGGAATAGTGTATGGATGTAGGATGATGTAGGAGGAAGTAAAGCAGAACATATTTTCATCTCTATCCCGATCTGCACAAGGCCTCTAGGTTCTAAGGTCATGTCTTCTCCTCCCTCTCTTCACACAACTGAGTATCTGTGGGTCCTTGAAGCCTTAAAATGTAATCTATATTTAAAACCTAAAAAGTATTAAATGCAGGTATATATGTCTTATTTTTTCACCATGTAAAGACAGGTTTCTTTGTATTGCATGTCCACCCTTAGATTAATACAGAACATAGTCATCAGTAGAATATACATCCTATCTAAGAGAGTTGGATTAGCAATTAGCAATTAATTTCCGTGTGAACTTTTTCTGGCTATTTATAATTTTAGATATTTCTACAGAATGTTCAATTAGAAATAGGTTGGATTTTCTATCTTGGTTTCCTTTTTAATTTTATTTTTTAATTGGTCTTAAATATGGTTACGGGATTGAGTATTTGTGCAGAGCTCTAGTCTCATATAGAAGAAACAGAGAGCAGATATAGACTTCTCTCATGGCCACTTTTTAGCTCCTAACCTCTGTTGACTCATTCCATCCGTGTACTCCCACTATCTCTTTGTTTATTGCTGTTTCTGTCCATGTCTTACTGAGGATTATGGGATTTGCTCTTTTGGATGGACTTGACACAATGATGCGTAACCCCGGCAACCCTTGGATATCATGGTCAAAAGCTTTAAGTGTGTACCATATGATGAAGAGCTTTGCACAAGAAGGCATCGCTCCACTCAGACATGGTGTTATGATGACAGTTGCTCTATTTCTGTATCAACGTTTTTGTTTTCATGTATGTAAGCCTCTGTAAAACCATTGTATTCCCCTTTTGAAATCTTTGATTTCCCATAGGGTTATGACTCAGGCACTCAATTGGAATGCCAATCATTTTTTTTCCCCTGTATGAAATCCCTTTTTAAAACCATTTCATTTCCATATGCAATTCTTTGTTTTCCCATTTGCATACAACTGTGCGCCGGTGGCTGTTGCAGTGTGGGAGTGCTCAGTGACTCTCTAATTTGCTTGCTTTATCATTATAAAAATTGAGCTTTTCTGTGGCTACCAATAATCTGAACTGGAACACCAATGATCTGTTATGTGGAAATGGATCACATAGGGCCCCTTGTTTCCATATGGACTTCTTTGTTTCCATATGGACTTCTTTGGCTTCTTTTTTAAAAACAACACCAACACCACCAACAGCAGGTTTCTGGGAACCTTGGTGTTGTCGGCCTGTTGATCAACTTAACCTGTGATGTTATGAGAAAATAGACACCAAATCCTCATCTTGTCCCCAGTGAAACATTGGCTGTAGTGTCCCATGCTAACATTTTAGTGCACACTGGTTGAATGATCGTTAGTTCCAAGTGTCTTTCTGTTTTTAATTGTCAAATTGAAATATTAACTCAGTATAGCTGATGCAGCTAAGTTTGTTTTTGGAACTATTTTAGTTGAGTAAGCACATGTTGAGCCACTCTGCTGTAATTTGCAGCTGTACACCGTCTGCATCATCACATTGAGCATGTTTACATGCACATTAATATTCTGCTTATGAGCCGTATCCCATCTATGGTCATATTCGGGATATGCTGTTTATATGCAACTTAGATAGCCTGTTTACTCAGATGCCTGTTAAGATTCAGTGATGCACATATCTCATTTGAGGTTTTTGTTTGCTGTGTGACTACAATAAAGAGCTTTTATTCACCCCGCTTCAGTAATATAATTAGACTTAGCAAGAATAACAGAGTTTTATTATAGCCTAGATGCAGTATTGAATCTTACGCAGCCTATCATTTTTATGCTTGTGGCAGTTTCATGGTTGTCAAGGTAACCTTGAGTTTTAGTAGAGAGATCAAATAGCTATAGTCTACTTTTGTGTGTGATTTGTCAGCCAGTTCCTTAACAAAATAAGTGTGTTTGAGATTGTTACTTCATGTTTGGCATTATTACTGCCACACATATTGCAGCTTTATGTCTATCAGCAATGGGCAGTAAGGTCAGGCTATAGTAGGAGTTGCAATGGCAAGTGAATGAATAGGAAAGTGAATGTAAAAGCATACTGTTACTGTAGAAACCACACTTGACAATTCACAAAACTCAACTTTAAACAGATTAAGATGCCAGGATCCAAGTTAATATCAGCATATCCCAGCTAGCATATTCAGGTTTCTCATTGCCAAGATATGAGCTTTATCCCTGTTAGTGTAAATGACATGCGGTGATTACATGCACCAGAACATAGACAAATATTATATTAACGTAGTCATAACCAGAATATCAATATGCATGTAAACATGCTCATTTACTTCCCATGATGATAAAAAAGGTAATGCCCCAAGTCCCATGGGAACAGATCCATTTCCACAGGTGAAGCAGTCCCTGCTAGTTTAAAACACTGCCTTATTATTTTATTATCATATATAAATTTGACCAAACTCTTGTATAAAACTGACAGATTTATCTGCATTTCATTGAAGATTACTTCCCATTTAGTTTAAAAGTGCTACAAATTCAGATTATCGTTCTCTTCTGAGATAATGCTAATGCTGTGAGCACCCGACGTATTATATGCTTGTTAGCATGGAGTCTACTATCACTCAACATAGTGCTGAAATCTTGGGGTAGTCCCCTACTATCACTCTGTATAGTCTGTGCTAAACTATTAGAATGGGACATACTATCACCCACTATAGTGTATGCTAAAGCCTTAGCATGGAGCACTGGAACCAACGACCTACTGGGGACACATGGATAACCCCTGTTCTCATTACTTCATGGCTAAGTTGACCAACAGTTTTTTGTTTGTTTGTTTGTTTGTTTGTTTTGCACAATTTCCAAAAAACTGTTTGCAGAGAAGGGTTATATTATTTCCACAGCACACAAAATGTTCTGTGGGTGTCCTTGATTTGCTTGTGTGATCACATGAAACTTTCTGATTTATAAAAAAAAAAAAAAAACAACCTAAAAAAGAGTACAATAATGTCACTGAGATAAATCTTGAAATTGCCACTGCAGTCCACTGTAGTCCAACTACTGGGAAGGTTCACGTGTTGGTTTGACACTTAAATGGGTAAGATTCCTTTACTTCAGCCAAGTTTTTCGTACTTGCCCTCAAGTTTACCCTTGTCTGCCATTGCTTTGAATTCCTCATGCAGCCAGAGAGGACTGTTGGTCAATATTTCCGTCATTACTGAATCAGGAGCAGTCTTTTGTTAAACCATGGGAGTCAAAATGGGTCACAAGAATTTTTCTGGTAGAGGAGACAAAAGGAGTGGATTTTGGCCAACTTTGTGGTTGAAACAGTTTGTTCTCTATGAACTGTGGATGGCTTATCTTAGCTACGTCCTCCCTATGGCAGTGGGCCAGAGGTTGGCCAGTGTTCTAGTAGTGGACCGCTATCAAAAAGAGAGAGCTTGAGATGCACAAGAGAGGGACAGACTGACTGAACCAAGAGAAAAAACACTACGTTTCTGTGTCGTTCCACCAGTACATTTTATATTCTTGTCTTTCAGAATTCAGAATATTCTGTTTTTCTAACTCAGTCATTGATAATCTGTGAGGCTATGAAGATTTATATCTAAGGAATGGACCCTGATAAGCTAGGTCGCTATATTGCATTATTCACGAACAGGACTGGAAATTTTGCCCTGGCCTAGCGTTGCCTCGTCTGTTTTAGATTTAAAGAAATTGATGTGCCGTGTCCTTGCCAAAAATAATCTATTTTCAGAACATGATTTCAATGCGTTGCATAAGATTGCGATGTGGGCTTTAACTAAGTAGAGAAAGTCTACATAACCAAGACATGATGCAGCTCAAGTTAAAGCCTAAAAGTTGGGGCACACTTTACAGGTGATCAGAACATTATAATCACTTTAGAAATGTGAAAGATTACTATAGAGATAATGGGGTGTTTTTGCCATTAATTGTATCGTTCCAACATGTCTTACCTATTTTATTACTACCGTTGTCTTTTTTTCTTTTTATCTTTTTTATGGAGGATTTTATTTTGATTGATTATTTTAATTGTTTATATTGTTTCGTCTTACTTTATTTTTCCTCACATGTAGCTTCTTTGCTTATTTATTTCCCAGTGTTAAGTATTTCCCAGTAATTTTTAACTGTTTTTATATTGTCTTTACCATTGTTTATCTACAATTTTTATTTTGTCTTGTAAAGCACTTTGTAACTTTGTTTTGAAAAGTGCTATATGAATAAAGTTTATTCTTATTATTATTAGAAACGGCTGAGTCCACTAGTATAATTGAGTGTTATGCGGATTATACAAAGGTATCTGGACATGTACTATACAGTAACAGTTTTGCGTTCCAACCACCATACCAGATTAATGATCATTGTTTCTGCTCAGAATAGCACAGATACACACAGAGAAGCGAGGCAAAAATAACCAAGGGAAAAAACATGCTGCGGGGAGACTCGTCCCCTGCAGAGTCTCATCTGAATCATGCATTTTTAGATCATAGGTGAGCCAAACCTCAACATCTGCTTTGCATTTGTTTTGACCTCTAAACCTCTCATAGACTCCCATCAAAACCACCTGTTTTTTACACTGCCAGTGAAAAATATTTTGTATTTTTGTCAGCCTGTGGCGATGAGAGCTGTGTTGTGGGTATTTGACAGCCTCCGCCGTCACCAGACTGTTAACTGGCGAGAGGTAATAACAATATATTATCTCTGGACTCAGAATTCAGAAGCCAGAGATAATACACTCCTGTGCTGCAAAATCACATGCATGCTACATCAAGACACCTTGCGGGTTGTGTTTAATTAATGAAAGTGATGGGAGAGCACAGTATGTTTGCTTCTTTTTATTTGGCACTGTGTGTCATTGTGCTTCAAAGCGTAGCTGCGTTACGATGTGATGTTGCGTAAAGACACCTCTGTTCCTGGGAGACGCCACATTTCTCCACTCGTATTTTTCCCCTCTGCCTCCCTAAGCATAAACTTGTTGGACGTTTTCAGCAATATAGAAAATCAATAGAAGCTTCTGGAAAGTTCTCGACTCGGGTAATTACAGCCCCAGTCACACACACACACACACACACACACACACACACTCCCTGTCTTCCTTCCTATACAGTGTCACACACACACCATTAGGCAGGAGGTGGTTGGGCTGCAGGAAGGATACACAAACACTTAACTGCTTAAGATAATCCGCTGTATGCAGTGATGACCTCCACTTCCACACACACACACACACAC
This sequence comes from Neoniphon sammara, assembly GCA_900302535.1. Taxonomy (NCBI): domain Eukaryota; kingdom Metazoa; phylum Chordata; class Actinopteri; order Holocentriformes; family Holocentridae; genus Neoniphon; species Neoniphon sammara. Next base: position 761 of record OMKZ01052181.1, on the reverse strand, counting down.
TCACACATTTTGGTATACATTGCATAGCAGCTAGGGCAAGGATTATTTTGATAGGGGATTATTTGGACAATATTTATTTTGTGATATATTGTTTGGTCGGCTCCGGAGGAAACATAAACAGCATCGTTCTCATCATGGCACAAACTGCTGCACTTAAACAACATTAGCTTAAGCCCTATAATCTTTTGCTTAGACAAACCTCTATATATCATAGTCAGATTAATTGTGTTACCTTGCTGTAATTACCATAAACAAATGAGACTGTGATCTCATTTTAACTTGCCAGGCATGTGTTTTTTTTGTTTTGTTTTGTTTTGTTTTGTTTTTTGTTTTTTTGTCTAGCAGTTGTAATTTCATTTCGTACAGCTTCCTCCTGCCTTTATTCCTCATTTTCATTGGGGAACATCACATATATTGGTCAGTATGGGTTTGATTTTTGAAGCTGTTTGGCCAGAGGTCCATTGTTTTGCTCTGGCTGGCTTGACACAGGTCAGGCCAGCTGCTTGTACTGCCATAGTGAGCCAAATGGGTTTTGTAGCTGCATTACTCCTCCATTTCCAGACTTTGTTGTTCCTTAATCTTTTCCTTTTGAAGGCTTTTCAGAAGTGGCACACAAGTCAAATGGGAAAGAGGGGGCAGGAGCATCAGACAAGGCATCTGCAACAGAAAATGTTAATCCATGATTGGATGGCAGTAGTGTTGAATGATTGTTGCAACTCGAACTCTACACAAGTAATATACTTAGACACACACGCTCGCGC
>OMKZ01052177.1:0-10322 GCA_900302535.1 Neoniphon sammara | reverse complement strand
GATTTTTTTTTTTTTCTTCTGCCAGTGTATCACGCTTGCTGGCCAACCAAAGAGGTTTGGAGGGGAGATTAGCAGCCTGCTGTCCCAGGCTGAGAGGCCCTGACCTGGGCGAGGACACCAACCCGATCCCCTCTCTGCCCTTCACCGTGGAGAGAGAGAGAGAGAGAGAGAGAGGGAGTGTCAGGGAAGGAGAGAGACACAGAGAGGGAAAGAAGGGTAGACAGAGGGAGAGAGGCTGTAAACTGCTGAAGAAGGCAACTGTCCACACCTTTGACAACACGCTTCCTCTTCCTTCCTCTGTTCTTCCCTGCCTTCCATCTTTTCTTCTCCTGTTCATCCCTCTTAGTCTATTAAGAGAAAAGCATGGCTAGGTTTTTCTACATGCTTCCGCCAACCTGTCTAGGAAGCGAAGGTCCCAGTCATTTCCCCATGTTTGCATCTCCTTTCCCCACATCGCCGTTCACTTTGCAGCCACGCAAACAATACCGCCATTGGCACAATACCTGCACGCCACACAAGAGAAATCCTAAGTCCGACTTGACAACTCATCTTGACTTGAGTGTCCATGCGCTCTTTTGAAATGTTGCAGAACTGTCATAGCTAACAAGAACACAGATAAAACTAATGCTAGCCTGTCATATGAATGAACTCAATAAATGTTGATTAAAGTGTAGAGAAGCTTATATGTCCTATGGGACAATGACAAGTAGTATTACTGGCAACGCCTCCATGATGAACTTCATGCTTGTCAAAATCTTCTGTGTTGACGACAATGTGTGGCGAAGTGTGAGAAATTGTGCGGAAATAGCAAACCATGAGGTTCCAAGTAGTAAATTTGGCTAGGGAGAAAATGTGAATGGCTTTCGCAAGTAGGAAAACGATATGGCATGAACGTCCTACTGGGAACCACTTTTCGAGGCCTAGCTAACACTTACGTGGTTTCGCTGACGTTGCTAATAAATTAGCCATGCACAGGTAGCATGACATTCTCTTGCCTCGGTGTTGTTTCCAAGTAGAAAACATTTTTATGAACACAACAGATCACAACAGCATCTGGTTTTGTCTCGTAGTCAAATGTTAACAGGCTGCAGCACAGACTCTCACTGGAGCTTTTGAAAACTGTGGAAGAGAGAGGCTAGCTTGAGAGGCTACATCCGTCTCCTTCCTTCTACCCCGACTTCTTTCCTCCCTCCTCTGTCTCCCCTTGCTTTTCTCTTTCTCTCCCTCCCTTTTTATGCGGTTAAATCTGTTCATCCAGCTACATTACAGTATCAGACACCCAGGGTCAGTGAGTTCACCCAGACAGACAGAGGCAAGTCTATCAGATTCACATCAGGGGAATAAAACACCGCGGCTTGTCCTCATGTGGCATCCAGGGCTCGATGCTGAACTCTGGATGACTCTGGCACTGCCTTCACATTGTGGCCTTTGAATAAAAAAGTAATCAGAGTAAACAAATGTCAGTCAACCGCAACGGCTAACTGCTTTCTCATTGCCTCAAGGTGATTTTGATAAACAAGGATAAGGGAGTGGACAAAATAACAGGAAAAATTCTGAAAGTAACTAAAGGAAGCATCAGAGCTGAACGCCACTGAGCACTTATTTTTAAAAAAATGTGACTGGAATACAAGAATAATGAAGGTAAGGCAGGATCCACTTAAGCACCATACTTTGTTTATGTTAAGTACGATAATGTCGAATGTAACATGAAAGTTAGTGCAAATGTATTCAATACAGAAGGGTTTATGCTTTTGTACTTTGATGTGCATATTTAATTCCTGTATACACACACACACACACACACACACACACACACAACACACACATATGTATATATCCTAATGATTAATAAGTATCCAACCTTGAAAAGACTTGATACCAAGCTGAGACACTTCCCACTGTCAATTAATGTCAATGAAATAAGAAGAATTTGAAATTGTCCAGCCAAACCAAAATGTCCATGTTTTGGTTTGTCACTTCAAAGAAACATGAAACTTCTTGCTCATTCATCGTGTTGTTCTTGTTGGAAGAAGAGCCGAGAATTAGCATGTCAACAAAAGTGTGTGGGTCCACACAATGGATGTTGCAAGATCACTTTCATCTTGTTGGGAAAATCGGCAGGTACAGTAGGCAGCACTAAAGACCAGTGCGCTGTTCATCTCCTGAACATAATGAACATCGGGTTTACCACACATACTGCATTAATAACAATGTTAATGTAGCATAAAGCGGGAAGTAAATACACCTCATGTTCTCTCTTTTTCCTCTTTATGCACAGTCTGCATTATGGTTTTGTAGTGTGAAACACACAGTGAAAAAAATCTCACAAAAGCATACCACCTGCAAAAAAAAAAAGTCCATATTAACAAGTAATTTAATGTGGAATTCAAATTTTAAAATATTTTCTTAAAATAGATAAAACCAAGGAGATGAGTTAATTCCACTTGTGTCTGATGTGGCTTCAATTTTAAGAAGTTAAAGAATTTTCTTGAAAAGATTCAAGACTGAACAAAAATAAATGCATGAATAAATGAATAAATAAATAAATAAATGACACCATGTGTTCAACTGTTTAATGGTCGGCCATTGCCATTTCTTCAGCCATCTGAATTCGCCGTCTTCATTCAGTCTTCATATTTGGTTGTTTGTGGGAGCACTGGAATCGGTAGCTTCTCCACCATGGTCAGTTACACTGAAATTTCAGTGTAACTTCCTGCTTACTGATGGTGAACGCGCTCAGAGGACCGCCTCTGTGTTGAGTTCTCTCTCCTGATTGGATAAAGTGGGAACCAGAAATTTTTACTTTCTGTTTACTGCAGATAGGCGGCACTGGCAGACCCATGTTACTGACCAAACACTCTATATTAGTGATTGCTGGCGGAAGGTAGAGGTATTCAACACTTACTTTAATAAAAAAAAAATATCGCTTGCAGCAGCTTTAACTATCATGCCATAATCTCCTGAGACTGTTGCGTTGTCAGCTGTCCAAGTGATCGGACATGAATAGGCAAAGTGCAACGTGCAGGACGAAAAGCATGAGAGACACTGCATCTTTCTGTTTTTCTCTCTCTCTATCTCACACACACCGAGATGCGAGAAGTTAAATTGAAATTACAGCGGCTCTGAAAATTCACTTTATCTCTGACATGAAGTGCCAAGGGAATATTTAAGCCAGTATTAAAGAGTTTTTCTTCTTATGTGGTTTACTGGAACAGAAAACAACCGAGAGAGACAGAGAGGGTGAGAGAGGGGGGAGAAGACAATGAGAGACAGTAGATTAACAGAGAAGTGAGACAAAAGCAGATGGAGGGATGATTTCCATTTCTCTGAGCAGACTGTTATCTTGTTTACAGTGAGTTTTTTTTTTTTTTGTAATTTAGATGTTGTTCATCTTTGCTTCAGCGAGGCCTCATTAAATAGACTTTTACACTATTTCCATTTAATTACTGGAAAGAGATACAGAGACAGAAAGAGACGAGCTAGAGAAGGAGGCAGAGATGGAGGAACAGATAGGGAAGCAAAAAGAGACAAAGACAAAGACAAAGGTATGGAGCCAAAAAAAAAGTCATGGAGTGAGACATTTTCTTCTAGGAACAGAGACGGCTGTTGTATTATATTTAATGTCAGAAGTCAGAAATTCACCCCAAGTGAGTTCAGCTCAGAAAAAAACAGGAGGAGCATGGCTGGTTTTCCTCAGCTAATGTTTCGTCAATGAAATTAGCAAAGTTAGCTAGCTAGTTAGCATAGAACATCAAATTTTTATGCTTAACCATTTAGCACTGTAATAAATTTAAGGTTGTGCAATGGTGAAAGTGTAACCCTGGCTTATTTTGAAGATTAGAAACATATTACAGTGTTTGTAGTGTTTACTATTTATGCTACTATATTGATGTGAGGTTTATGCCGCATTCACGTCATATGGGAAGGATGGTAAAGTCGGAAAGTTTCCCATTGCTACGACTTGTAAGTGTTCATGTCAGTTGGTAAATAATGTGAGTGAACGGGGAAGCAAAGTAAGTTACAAGAGGAGGGGAGACAAGACGCACACTTCTAACTCTTCTGCAAACACATTTCTCCCAGAAATTCTCTCAGGATGAAGAAGGCATTAGGCTCTGTGTCGAAACATCGATGTTATTTAAAGAATAATTATGTATGCATCAGTGATATGTGTACAGCTTCCCTCCCCTCTCTCTTAAGTAAAGTAAGCTAACCTTACAGTTCTTCAAGTCTATCTCAAAAGATATCATGAGTAAACTGTTAAATTAACAAAATGTGCTCAGTTTAAGCTTGCAAGTATTCATGTCAGTTGGAAAGTAAATTAAGCTAGCATTACAAGTCTTTATCAAAAAGTAACACCTATTAAACTGTTAATTTAACAAAAAAAAATCGACAACTTTGGTTTGTTAAAAAAAGCATACTTGATAAAAGTAGCATTACAGTTGTATTTGCCTATAACAGTGGGCGGTGTGACTGACATGAGGACACTATTTCCAGATCTTTCCGTGATATTTACCTCCTATCAGATGTATTGGAGGTTTCAGGAAAAAAAGGAGATTCCTAATTGTAGTTACAGTTGAATGTTGTTTTGAATGGTATTTAGAAGTCGGAAGTTGGTACTTAGGGTAAACAAACACCATATGATGTGAACACAGCTTTAGGGCTGACTGTTTTATAGCATTTTTCCTGGAAGGAAGTGAGGAGAGTGGGGAAGTTCTGACTTTCCCACATCTATGCACAGCTTGTGCCCTTAGTTTCCTCTCCTCTGTCCCTTTTTCATTACTCCTTTCACCTACAAAAGGTTGATGCCTCATTAGAGGTCCAGGTGAACGTGTGTGTGTGTGTGTGTGCGCGCGCACATGCACGCGCATGCTTGTGTGCCTCTGCATGTCCGGCCGGCCAGCCAAAAATTCATTAAAATGGTGGCTTCCTGTTCCTGGCTTGCATACTGTTCACATACACATTCACATACACAGAGTACCACTGCCAAAAGGACAGGAGGAACTATTATTTGAAGGTAGTCTTGCAAGTTAAAAGAAAAACATGCTAGATGTTGCTATTTTAGTTTTGTTTTGTTTTTCTAGATTTTTACTTGAATGAAAGGTACACAGAGCCCTTTACCTGTTGAGTGACCCAGGATCAACATGTTGAGCCCATTCAAACTTAAACACATGTGAACTGCAGAATGATCCTTTTTCATTTCATTTTTGGAAGTTAGAAACACAAAGGACGTGTTGTATGTCATCGGTCAGCTACATTTTGGACATTTTGTTGATGTTCACCTTGTTGGCATTTAAATCTTTGATGGTCTCTGTTGCAAAAATGCTACAGAAAGGTAAGAAATGACAACTTTGTTAGGTAACATGAATGTAATAGTAGATGGTTAGGAGAGGTTTTCATCACACAGACTTTTAAAATATTTAATTTGCTGTGATTCACTGATCTACATGTAAATGTGGTGAACTAAAATGTTATATTGTACATAATTAAATAACTTGGTATAATTAACAGTATTAACATAAGCTGTGCGGAAAGATAACACCAAAGCACACATTTTGACATTGAATACATTTTGATACGATTGCCTGTGTCACGTATCTTCCTGATAACACTTCAAAACAGATTCCAAAACTGCTTTCATGCCAGTTTTACCATGCTTGAATATCAATATTGATCTTACATTTTGTACTGTTTTGAGTAAAAGTTGTATGCCATGTAAATCTGAGGGGTTGGACTTCTTTCCTGCAGTCTGTTTGAAGTTAACAGAAGAACTGAGTAGCATGGCAGGAACCACCATGCCTTAACAAAGGCAAAACAGCGCCACCTACAGAAACACAAACTTGATTGCCAAGTGTTCCCGGGGAAGTGAAGATGCCGTGATGGTGGCAAAATCTAAAATGGATTACCACTTTTCTGCGCTGTGGATTCACACTAGTCCATGCACTCAAAAGCCCTGAGGGCGGCAGAATAATTACTTAAGCTTTATGACCAGAGAAATGTGTGGCATGAAAAATGAAAAGGTGAAAGAGTGGAAAGAGAGAGAAAGCGAGATCAGCTGTTTGTTTGAGTGGGCCTGACGACTTCCTGCTTCCTGCCCTGAGGTTGGTCACCTGACTTCCCCGACTGCCAGATTCCACCACTGAGTCCCCTGCTTCATGAATTCTGGATTTTTTGTTTCTAGTTATTAGAAGTGTGTATGTTTTCTTCCTATGGCCCTACAGGTGTGTGTGTGAGCATGCATAAGTAGTATATGTTCATTCATTGTGCAAATGTGCCTCTGTCTGCATCATAGAGGATCCTACAGTACACCTGTGTGTGTGTGTGTGTGTGTGTGTGTGTGTGTGTGTGTGTGTGTCCTCAAGCATGTGATGAACCACCATGCGTAACAATAGTAGACATGCAGAGAGAAAAAATAATTGAGTGAAAGAAAGGGAAAAGATAAAAACAAATCAAGTGAAGAAAGAAAATGAGTGAAAGGCGGAGAGACGACACAAAGGAACAAAATAAAGGAGAGAATGGAGGGAAGATACAAGTGAAGGACGGAGGCAGGGATGAAAAGGGAAAGAAAATAATGGTGAAGTCACATCTCAATTCACTCGACAAATTTTATTTGCACATCACACCGATTCGATTGTGATTAGCTTGTTAAGCTAATCACAATAATGCTAGCTTTAGCCAACAAGCTAAAGCAGGTTTTTCACTGGTTTACGAAAAAAACTTCTCACAACTGACAAACCAGGCTGCTTGTTGTTTATGTTGACATTTGTATTGGGAGAGCATTGTGGTTTACAGTACCAGATGGTGGGACACTGCCAGAATCAAGGACCGCCAAAGGAATGTGTTTTGGCTGGACGTACAAATTTGTAGGTCTCAAATTCGTAGGTGCATGTGATCAACGTGAAATTATTCTATATCTGGATTATTCATCATTCGCAGGGGTTTTCAACTGATGTGTATGGGAAACTTAACAGATTTACTTATAGATTTAGTGCTGATGTCCGTACCAAGAACCAGAGAGAAACAGAATTTGTGAAAAACAAAAATGAGGTAAAAAAGATGAGACAAGGAGGGAGAGACAGATAAAGAAAGGGAGTAACAGTACAGCTCTGTTTATCCTCCATATTGTGTACTGCTCAGTCAGTACAGCTGGATCAGCTGTACTGACTTTATCTCAGTACATATTTGATTTATTGTATTTACATATTTGCATTATGTTTGTGTGTGTGTGTGTGTGTGTGTGTGTGAGAGAGAGAGAGAGAGAGAGAGAGAGTACCATGTATATCGTTGAATTATTTATGATTGTTTATTGATCTCAGAAAAGAGCATAGATACTGAAGGTTACATACATACATGAATAGAGAAATGAATGGAGAAAGAAAAAGCAAACTATTTGCCTTGAAAAGTTTAAAAAAGGCTACATAAAGTATTAAAATGTCTTACAGTTTCTTGATGTCTACTTTTTTAATGCAATGAATTGCTTTTTTTGCAATGCATGTCCACTCTTTAACTTAAAACACAACATAGTTAGTAGTCCAATCCAGTCTGTTTTACTAAATGCAATTTGATTTCATATTCTTGAACAAGTAATTCCCCATTAACCACTGTCTTAAACTGGACAGAGTTTGTAAAAAAAAAAATTATTAGCTATTTTGCACAGAAATAGACAGTTTTGTTTCTTTATTTTGGTTGCTAAATTGGTTTTAAATTAATTAAAAATAAAAAAATAAAAAATTAAAAATAAATACCTGAAACTGAAGATACCCTGTAAAAAGAGAGAGGGACAAAAGTGTAACGAAGGCTATTTTTTCCCCTCTCTAAGATTGTCTTACTGAGTTCTTCTTATGGTTTTATTTGCTTTGTGATGACAACTGTACTTGGCCTTGATTCTTACATCAACTGCACTGCACCTGTTGACTCAACTTCAGTATACTGTCAGTATTTAAGAGAGAGCTAAGACACAGACAGCAGACCAATGTGTATTGTCTTATGAGTTCTTTATACATCGTGTATCATATATAACATATTGCGATATGATATGAGCTCAGTTTAATATCAGAACTGTTTGAAAGGCATTGCAATGGAGCGGAAAGGAAAAGAACAAAAGAATAAATGAGTATAATCAATTGTTGCCTCTTATTTTGCCTCGTATTAATAATGCTGATGTGAAATCCATGTTCCACTGTAGTCAACAATAGAAAAAAAAGAGACTACACTTCAAGGCAGGAAATAATCAGGCAGTGCTGAAAGTGGAAATATGGATGTGTCCTCAGATGCATCACAAGTCAATATGTTTCCTATAGATTTGCAAACCCATTTTGATCACCGTAAGTGGAGAAATGCACAAGTCCTCTGATAAATGAACCATAAAATTAATCCGCCATTGAAGGTAGAGTAGGTATACGGGGCATAATCCATGACAAAGTGTGCGTTAAAGGATTTTAATGCACAACATCGAGGGTCACCACTAAAGCCATGGCCACACACAGGTAATTTAGAGAGCAGTGTGCTCCGAACATGCAACATTTCTCACTTCATTTCTATTTTCATACAGGTCAGACAGCCTGGCTACAGATATGCTACCAGCTTATTGGGCCATTAAAATTTGAGCCACAGCATTGTAGACATCGTGGATTTGTCACATAAATTGTTCAAAATGGTCTTAATCACAATAATCAGCAAGACAGTTAGCAATCGCTGTTTTAGAAACACAAAGGACAGATTATTAAAAAAGACAGATCATTACCATTACTTACCCTGTCATTTCATTCAGGATAATAATATTAATAATACTAATAAATGATTAGAATGGGATTAGCATGACTGGGATTGTCTATTAATATTAGTAGTAGTAACAGTAGTAGTACTATCATTTTATTATTTGTATTACTTTATTATTATTATTATTATTATTATTATTATTATTATTATTATTATCAGTAGTAGTATTACAGGTTTCAGTGAGTTTTAACATGGGGAATTTCAACACTCAAGTATTTCCACCCTGCCAAGAATCAAATTCTGGGGGAAACAGAATATATAATTATTTGGAGATTTTTGTCATAAAAATTGATTACAAAAATAAAATTAAAGACACTAAATATTGTAATACACACATATCGGCAGTGACACTGCAGAAATATCGGTATCAGCCTTCCGATCTTACATAAGTCAGAAACCTTTATCAGCTGTTTCTGATAAACAGGCATGACAATAAAGCAGGTGAGTAAGTGACATGGAGAGATGAGGAGACAATGAAAAGAGAGAAACAGACTGAGAGGGAAATAAGAAGAGTGACAGACACAAAGACACGGGGAGTTAAAAAAGAGAAAGCATCATTGCCTTTCAGGGTTTTTTTTTTTGTTTTTTTGTTTTTTTTGGGCTTCTCCTCAGCTGTATAATTTAGACCATCTGCTATAGCCACAAGCCACATAGACAAACACCTCAAGGACACACTCTGGCTCTGTGTGTGTGTGTGTGTGTGTGTGTGTGTGTTTACCCAGCTAATGATGACAGCAGTGCTTTTTCGTGTGTGTGTCTGCACGTGTACCTGTGTGTCTCAGTGTACCATGCTAATGATGACTTTGATGCGGCGCGCACACACACACACACACACATACACACACACACACACACATTCAAAAAACCCTCAAAGGCAGCAGCCCTGACTAAAAAGTGACATTGTATGACTTTCACAGAAGGATAGTAAAGAGTGTTAACAAGCAAAGATAATAAACTTGGGAGTTATTTTAAAACATCAAACAGCATATGCTCCATTTCGTAAAGATATCTGTGTGCCGTGTGCCTGTTTGCCGAAAATGACAGGATTCACAGTCACAGATTTAATAAAGCAACAGACTTTGAATCACAAAAACATGCCAACAAATAATCATCCTAGCAAGTCATTAAATCCAGGATTCACTCTTAAATTAGTTTTGCGTGAAATAAGTCGAGAGAAAAAATAAAATCCACCAGTGTCAAGAGGTTGACTCAAATCAACGTGTTTCAAGAGCTTTCTTCAATCAAGTGGCTTTTTTTTTCTTTGATAGTAATGGAGTTATCTATGATAGTGTACCTTGTTTAAAGATTCTGATACTTATTTATTAAAAAAACAAAACAAAACTCTGGAAACAAGTTGGATTGTTTCACCTTATTGACAAAATTTCCTCCCCCAAAATCTGTTTTTTTTTCTTATTTATTTTACCCAGTACCATGAGAGCTACATAAAAAATCTAGTTAAGTTAGTTAAAATAATATTTCTGAGATCTACTGATTATTTCCCCTTGATTTCATTAATGACAGATTTGATGACAGTGCTTATTCAGCTT